>PVHP010042301.1:0-15025 GCA_004024765.1 Zapus hudsonius
GTTTACTGGAGTCAAAACAACTTGTCAGAACTCGAGCAATTTCCCAGAAGAGGCTTATCAGTTCCTCCCGTCTTGGGTGCCCTGTCTGTTACCCAGGGCGACGCTGGAACCTGGTGTAAACTCTCCCCTCTGCCTTCTCTTCAAGGACTCCTGTCAGCAAGGGAGAAGTTCAACTTCCCTGCAGTGAACTCTTTCAGCAAGGCTTCATCTGACAACTTACCATCAGCTGGAGACCAAACATTCAGAATACATGAGTTTATGGGGAATCTGATTTAAAAAGAATTAATTGTGCATATTTGATATTTAAGTACCTAATGTCTGAAAATTTGGTTTAGTAGAAAAACAGATTAATTTATAATCTCAGTTTATAATATGTGATTATTTTAGTGTGTTATGCACTCTATAGAAGAATCCCGAGGTTAATTTATAAAACTTACAGTTCTACAGTAGGTTGGGAAGTCCAAGATTGAGCAATCATGTCTAGCAGGGTCAAAACTACATCATCCCATATGGAAGGTGTGATGGTTAAATTTTGATGTCAATTTGACCTTTCAAGTAATCTTGGGTGGGTCTCTGAGGATGTTATAGGAAGGCAGCCTCTCAGTAGGAGGCAGGATGTAAAGAAGCTCAAAGAAGCTGGAAGTAAACATCCTTTCCTGTGTGGGCCATGCAGGAAGGAAATTCCAGAGACCCAGGAAGCCATTAAGTCTGGGATAGGGTTGCAAGACCCCACCCTAAGGCTATACAAAGGGGAAGAAATTCTCTCCTTGCCTTCCTGTCTGTTTGCTATTGTGTGTGTGGTGTAGGTGATGGGTTTTTCTCTCTGCTTGGACCTGTGAAAGAAGGCCAGCCTCTTTCACTTTTATAAGACTTCCCCTGGGTCTGTAGCTTGAATAAATACTTTCCTCCCCCAAGTTGTGCCTGGTTTGAAGATTCATCCCAGTGGTGTGTGGCTGACTGTGACAGAAGACAAAAGAGCAAGGCAGGAAGAACCCTCTTTTGTCATCAGGGTCAATCCATCCATAAGGATGGAGCCTCCAACTAGTCTCCACCTCCCAGCACCACTGACCTGGGGATCAAGTTTACTATGGATTACAGTATGGGATTTGGGGAGACACTTCCAAACCATAGCAGTAATTGAGTAACTTACTTCAACTTTTGGTTTTATGTTGAAATCTATGTCTCTGTTGTCATTAATCCTTATGCTTGGCCATCACAAACTTATGTTGTAAATTGAATAAGACTTGATCACCAGATGAAGAGATCAAGATGAAGGCTTTTCAGTTTTAAACTTGAATTCATGAATTACTCAACAAATTACTCAACCTTTAACAATTAAAATAGCCCCCTGCCATAAAGGCCATCCATATGAGCGTTAAGAACTCACAGATAGACAATGCCAGATTCAGTTCCTTAAAAAATCAAAACACATGACAAAATTTTCAGGCGCGAGAAATGGCTTACTGGATAAGGCATTTGCCTGCAAAGCAGAAGGACCTGAGTTCAATTCCCCAGGACCCAAGTAAAGCCAGATGCCCAAGGTGGAGCATGTGTCTGGAGTTTCTTTGCAGTGGCTGGAGGCCCTTGCCCATTCTCTCTCTCTCTCTCTCTCTCTCTCTCTCTCTCTCTCTCTCTCTCTCTAATAAACAAATAAAATATTTTTTTAATGTACAAAAAAAAAAAATTCCACATGACAAAAATGCCCTCTCCATAGTCCACGCACACACAGCGGTCTCTTGTCTTTGTGTGCACAGTCCCTTGGAGTTGTTTTCATATCAACCCATGCATTGAGAACGGTGCTTCTCAGCCAAAGGTGATTTTTTTCCCAAAGGCCATTTGAAAATGTCTAAGACATTTTTAGTGTTCACTACTAGGGTGGTTGCTACTGGCATCTAATGGCAAGGATGTCATTCATTTCTTTATTTGACAGAGAGAGAGAGAGAGAGAGAGAGAGAGAGAGAGAGAGAGAGAGAGAGAGAGAGAGAGAGAGAGAGAGAGAGAGAGAGAGAGACCAGACAAATGCACTACCTTGTGCATCTGGCTTTACATGGGTACTGGGGAATTGAACTTGGGTCCTTCTCTTTTGCAGGCAACCACTTTAACTGCTAAGCCATCTCTCCAGCCCACAAACATCTTTTTTACTATTAATTAGCTAGTCCTATTTTGTACCTAAGCTCCTAACTTTGAAGTCCTTTACTGAGGTTAAAGATACTTTGTTTTTCTCTAAAGCTATTATACATACTTCACAAGTGTGAGTTCAATTCATCTGAAATTAATGTCCTGGAAATCAGAAATGTAATTATTTCCATATGAATAGCTTATTGCTTCTCAGCATTTTTTGAATAGCTCAGTTTTTTCTGTCCTAATTAGTAGTATCAACACTTTTGTATACTGAGTTTCCATATAAATTCCCATCTGTTTGCAAGTTATTTCCTATGGATTCTTCTATCGTTGTTACAGTTCTATGAGGATTGATTATGTTATGTTGTAATTTCTTCCACACATTTCTTGAATGAACTCTAGGCTCAACCTTCTTGGAATTTTACTCGAAACTTCACAGAGTTGATAAATTGGACAAAGATGTTCACTTTTTCATTCATGAAAATTATACCTGTAATTGGATTTTCCATATCTTTCAGTGAAGTTTAACAATTTCTCCATAAAGAAGATAGACTTATCCCCAGGTGTTCATTACTTAGTTTATTGTTTGTTTCTCAATCTCCAGTGAAATTTCTTTAGTTTGAATATGATACATGCAAAACTCTTTGAGCTACTTTCATCAATTCTCTGTCGATTCCCTTGGATTGTTTTCTTACGTCACCCACAATGGTTCCTCCTGCAATACTCACTCCTACTGTCTCATCTAAGTGCACTGGCTGGATTATTTTTTTACCATGCTAATGCTTCATATTTCAATACGACATTTTTCTGGAAAGTTAATAGACATTTTTTATTAGAATGAAGGGACTTAGAACACACCACAAGGATTATACTGATGGGCATATTGATTATTTTGAGTGGGTGTCACTTGAGAAATAGCAGAGGAAGAACTTTCTCTGAAGACCCTTTCTACTTCAAAGCAAGGTATTAAATTTCCTATGAGAATGAAGCCCTCTATGTACCAGGAAGAAAATATTTTTATGACTGGACACCAGGTGTTGATGCTGAGACGGGTCTGCCCAAACAAACTTATTAGAATAATCTTTATTTTTCATCAGTTTGAAATACATATTTCCTATTTATTTTCCAACAACTTATCTCCCTTAGAAGCTTAAACTCCTTTTCCTTTGTCTTGCTATTTCCTTACAAATGTATCATTTTTGTATTCACAAAAATTAGGGGTTCATGTGCTTTTGATCTTAACAGTGTATTAAGGTCTTTATTTTTCCTAAGAAGGTTTCCAGGTGCTTGGAAAAATATCAAGTAAAACTTGTGTATCTCTTGCGTTAAACACACTATGGACTCTCTGGAGCCTAGCCACAGGACTAAAGAGACTGAAAGAAAACATTTTTCACTCCTGTAGTTCCAAGGAAGTTTTATTTAATTAGTGTTTTTCTAGGGTTTTAGCATCCCAAAATGTGGAACTGAGCCATTTGTAATACAGAAAACAGGTATTTGTTTTTGTTTTTCTGCATGGATATATATTTGTGTGCATGCATGTGTGTTTGTATATTTGTGTGTGTATGTGTGTATGTGTGTGTGCGTGTGAATGTATGTGTGTGTATGTATGTGTGTGTATGTGTATGTGTGTGAGTCTGTATATGTGAGTAAGTGTATATGTGTGTGTGTGTGTGTGTGTGTGTGTGTGTGTGTGTGTGTGTGTGTATGCATGCACAAGCCAGAACTTGATGTCCGGTGACTTCCTCAATTGCTCTCCTATTTTTTGCGAGAAGACATCTCACTGAACCTGAAGCACATCCATTCAGATTGAACTAGAATCAGCTAGCCATCAAGCCCTGGACATTCTTTTGTCTGCACCTCCCAGCATTGGGGTTGTCCTCTGACACATGTATGCACACACACACACACACACACACACACACACACACACACACACCAGAAAAATGGACCAAGCTCCTACTACAGTTTATCTATTCCCACAATAAAAGCATGAATATATTCAAGAGACCTCTACCTCCAGGGCCCAGACCCCTCCCATTAGGCCCTTCCTGACACACAAGCAATTTCTTCTTTAAGCCTGCCTAATCTTCTTGCAAGGCTGACTCCTGTATTGAGCAAGACAGCCAGAAAGCCTTCCATCTTCGAACTTGCCTCCTTCACACCACTCGCTTTTGCTAAGCACCTTTCAGAAAAATCATTTAGCTTTCATCAGCTTCAATTGGTATTTTGTTTAGTTTTCTGAGATTAGCTCGTTCAAAGCAAGACTTGAAGGTCTTAAAAATGACTTGCAATCATTTCACGAATGGTTTGCAAGAAATAAAATCCCAGTCAGAAGCCCAGCTACAAAGAGAGGTCAGTAGAGGGCTGCCAGGGATAAACTCAAGGTTTTTTGTAGGAAATATCAACATCTTCCTCATTCAAGTCTCTTCATACTCTCCTTAGTCAAAGAACCAGTACTGTAGGAAAGAAACTTATTAGAAATAAACTCTGGAGCTTCCGAGTAGCTGAGATTACTGGAAGAAGATTTAAGTGACCATTCTCACAAAGGAAACTACTTCCACCTTTTGGGGTGTTACCAAGTATTATGGATAATAATGAAATAGCAAAATTAATCTCTGGGCCATTTAAAATGAGTGACATTTCATTATTTCCCCCACCTCTGTGAGAACCATGCAATTTTGAATGGTTGGATTTTCTGTTCTTTCATTTCCTTTGTTCCAAAGTTACTAGAGACATTTCCTATTTTGGGAATTTTTTTCACTCTCCTCCACATTTACTAGGGAAAAACTGATTCTTCAAAGAGTTAATCTTTTTTTAATATTTTATGTATTCATTTTCAAGCAGAGAGCAAGAGAGAGAGAGAGAGAGAGAGAGAGAGAGAGAGAGAGAGAGAGAGAGAGAGAGAGAGAACCAGGGCCACCACCTTGTGGGTCCTGGGGAATTGAACCTGGGCCTTAGGCACTGGAGGCAAGTGCCTTAACTGCTGAGCCATCTCTCCAGCCCAAAAACTGATTCTTTATGTTGCTTCTAAGGCAGGTTGAGTCAATGTTGTACCTGGGAAGAAAACTTCTGGGTTCTGAGAGAGGTTTTATTTCCTCTCAAGCCAAAATACATCTTTTATAGGAGTCAAAAAGCAATGTTTGACTATTTCATGCTGCATCATATAGCTTTCTGAAAGTGTTAGACATCTTATGTAGGATTGTGCCTCTCATGAGCATCTGCCTCCCTGAGTGTAAGGATCTTATTTCTATGCCTCTGAAGCCTTCCTTCACCATTTAAAAAGCCACAGGTCGACTGTCGGTTAATAAAGTACTCCAAGACACAGATGACTTATTTTTTGTTATTTTAATACCCAAAGGAATACATCTGTATGCATATCCTCAAAGTTATACAGATGTATTACAATACTTGGGATCGCCAGATGTGGCGGTTGGTGGTAGATGTGAGGAGAACCGCTGTCTAGGAAGGAAGGAAGAGGAGGGATGAACTTGACAGTGAAGTATAATCAAATTCAAATTTCTCATTCATCTTTACAAGCAACAATTAGCTAATAAGTTATTGTAAACAATTTTGCTTACTTAAAAAACTACTCTGAGCAGGGGTGGTGTAGGCCTGGAGTCCCTGCCTGGACATGGGAGGTAGATGTAGGAGAATCAGAAGTTCAAGGTTTCCTTTTTATACTGAGGTTGAGGTCAACCTGAGATACAAAAATAAAATAAAAATAAAGAACAAATCTCAATTCTCAGGGGACTTCTTTTGGGTTATTTTCTACATGAATCAGTAATTTTATGTATGTGCTTTATTTGATGAATAGTAAATATTTTTTGTTTTTATTCCTTTATTGGTGTCAGAAACAAGCTAGCTAAAGGGAAATTAAAATATGTTCTCATTTTTATCATAAAGTGAAAGATTTTACAAATATATTTAAAATTTTAGTTATGTAAAAATATGATTCTTCTATATTTTTAATGAGTTACAGGAGATCAAGGGATTAGAGAGCTCTGGCAATCCCATTATTAACACAAACAAGCATCTAATCTCTTTCCTTAAGTTTATTTCCTTCTAGGGTAAGAATTGGCATCACATTTTTTTTTTCTTGGTTTTTCAAGGTAGGGTCTCGCTCTAGTCCAGGCTAACCTGGGATTAACTATGTAGCCTCAGGTTGGCCTTGAACTCATGGCGATCCTCCTACCTCTGCCTCCCGAGTGCTGGGATTAAAGGCGTGCACCACCATGCCCAGCACATTTTTTTTTTAATTAAGAAGAAGTATTTTTTTTAAAGGCAAGGCCTCACTCTGGAGTAGGCTGGCCTGGTACTCACTGTGTATCTTCTGTAACTCAGACTGACCTGAGTGAGTCTCACAGTGATCCTCCTACCTCAGTCATCCACTGAGTGCTGGGATTATAGGTGTGAGCCGCTGTGTCTGACATGATCTCATATTTTAATCATAGTTGTTAGGAAAATTGCTTGATGCACTAGCTTTTAAAGAATTGTACAGTCAGGTCACATCTATGGTGAGTTATTTCCTCTTCCTTGAATTTTCTAGGTTAACAACTGTAGAATACATTAGTAAAAGCTTGTGTTTAGCAACATTTGGGAGGTGCAGTCCTGAGAAATGCCTTTTGAGAAAGTTTATTTTGTAGGATTTAACTAAGTACCCATAAACTTAGAGAAGATTAACAGGCAGGATGTAAGGGCAGAATCCTTCCCAAAGCCTTATTTTTAGTTTGCTCAACTTTGGTCTGTGTTTTTCTTTATCCCCCTTCCAACCAGCCGCTTTGCTGTGACTGGTGGAAGGCAGGGACATTGTAATTTATCAATAACAATCTGTTGAATTCAGCATTACCTAATAAACAATTGTTTAAAAAAAAAGGCAAAAACCTTGTGAAATTTCCGAGGTTAAATGAATGATGTTGGCCTTCCAAACGTAAGTGTAAAAACTTTCAAGTTTGAGGAAATAAAAACAAGAATCAGTAGGCTGAGTGCAGCCGAGTTAGTCTAACAATTAGAAAGCAAAGTTCAAATTGATAAGAGAAAAATTTCAAGATTGAGATCATTAAAGTTATTTGATCATCATAACATAGCATCTTTGGCTTTAAAACTGCATTCTCCTTCCAGAAGCTCATTTTGATCCTCCACGTGGACCTGGCCCTTTAAGACGCAGTGGGAGGAGCCTCCGCAGACAACGGGGTCCGGACGCCACGCCTCCACGAGGGCGTAGCGACCTATCAGAGAAGGGCCAGGGGGCGGGCCCAGGTGACGCCACGACGGGCGCGCGTCCTGATTGGGGAGGATTTTTAAAGCGACAGGAGGACGGGGAGGAGGCGGCGGAGTCTCGGTTTCCTAGGTGACTGGCGGCTGGGGCGCGGGCCGCGGGGAAGCCGGCGATGGCGGCCGCCGCGGCGGTGGTCACGCCGTCGGGCGTGGAGGACGGCGCGTCCCGGGCTCGCGGCGAGGGGGCCGGGGAAGCGGCGTTGGAGCGCGGGCCCGGAGCGGCCTACCACATGTTCGTGGTGATGGAGGACCTGGTGGAGAAGCTGAAGCTGCTCCGCTACGAGGAGGAGCTGCTACGCCGGAGCCACCTGAAGCCACCGTCCAGGTGCGTGCCCGGGGCACCGGGGGCGGGGGACCCCGAAACCAGTCGTCGGGACAGCTGGCCTGCTCTTCAGAATGCGCATGCGCAGACGGGACCCCCCCCCCCAAAAAAAAAAAAAAAAAAGCTCTGGGACTTTGAGCATTCCTGGTGGGTTGGCAACTCTTTCGAACGCGCATGCGCAAAGTGTAAAGGTATTTTTAAAAAGCACATTGTAGAAGTGCAGCTCCGCAAAGAGGAATGCATGCATGGGTCCCCGGGACCTTGCTGGCGAGACGTGTCTATGCAGGTAGCTGGTGCCCTGGTTGACCTGGGTGAAGAGACTTCTGACTTTGGAAAACAGAGTAAGAAAAAGAAGGAAACTGACAAGTGGAGAAGACGAGAAATGATGACTACTTATCGCAGAACCTGAAGTTCTGGGCTTGTTATGGTGGAAAAAAGTTCCTCCTGTCCCAAGGCAGGGCCACTGGTTGCTGGCTGATGGACAGCTCGAGGCGCCTCCTGTCACCGAGGTAGCCTGGTGACAACCGCAGGAGGTTGATTGCTTTTCTCTATTTTAATGCTTAATTTTATTCTGTAAGGGGGATTTCAGAATCTAGACTACTTCTAATGCTAACAGGTAGGCTCACATAGTTCTTTCTCATTCCTTCTTGACATTTGAGAGCTCATTCTCCAGCTCTTCTCCAAATACTTTGAATTTTTTTATGTAAGCTGTCAGTACTACCGACTTAGAACAATTAGAAGGCAGAGTTGAGATTGATCCAGGATGGAAATCTTTAAGATTGAGATGATTCAAATTATTTGATCATAATAACATAGCATTGTTTTTGGTTTTAAAACTGCATATATTCTTCAGATATATTTGTCAAACTATGTATCTGAAAATGGCCTTCGAGTCCTTTTACTATCTCTGTACTGCTTCCTCGGGAATCATGGATTTTTGTGGAAATACCCCGATCGAGTGGTTCTCAGTGTGATCGCCAGACCCTTAACATCACCCCGAAGTTTAGGAATTAAACTCCTCTGGTCTGCCTTTTTAGAAAGTATAGGGATGGGGCCAACTCTGTGCCTAATTGAGCTTTTTGGATGCTTCAGTTATGCGTGAATGTCTGAGAACTACTACACATCATCTGCAGTACTTCCTCAGCATCTCCATTCTTTAGGAGTACCAGCTGAGAAGGGAGATGAGTTGTGGGTGAGTGGAATGTTTGAAGGTGTAAGCCTATGCCCCGAAGGTCTTGAAGGCTGTTTTCTCTTCCCACTTTCTCTTAACTAGAACATTTATACTCTCCTGAAGGAAGACGTTTTGGAAGCATGAAGTGTAGACCACTGTTCTTATGACAATGGTTAGAGCTTGTAGATGTATAGTTTAAGCGCAGTAGTGATAGGTACATGAATAAATTAAAGATCTTTGATCAAACTGATTTGAAAAATGGTTCTAACTTACAATGTCTTTGTATAAATCATATTGTTATAGGAGCATATTTATAGTAAGGGAGCAAAAGTCAGGAGTTGTCAGTTACACTGGGCATGTGGCTAATCCTTGCTGTACCACACAGCCATCTAGGTAGTGAGCTTTTGAAATATACCTGTATTGGAGTTCCACTCTCGTAAGTATGACTTAATCCATTGACCATGATTTATGCTTTAATTCATTCATAAGGGAAATAGCTGTGTTTGGCATCTAGCAGTATTTTTAGGAACTTCTGTTAAGATGAAAACAACTATGGAACCTGGCTGGTAGTGTAGAGACCGTAAAAATGCATGGTGAATAATCTTTAAAGCCTCTTAAATCCTGAGGTTCTTCTAGTTCCTATAATAGCTTTCCTGGTCCTCACTGATCATGGTGACAGGAGTTCCACATGCTTTATCTGCTAGCATGTATCACATTCCCTGTAGGGGAAGGCTTGGATCTCAAATTCTGTGAACTGTGATAGTTGCTGGTTCAAAATTTTAGTGTGAGTACTGTGGATTACTGGAAGCTTCAGAGTGAATGTTGATATTGTTTGACTTGAAAACAATTGGGGGGAAAAGCCAGGTTTTGGCATTGGCTCTATTACTTAATATGAATTTATTCACATTATTTCACATGTCCTCCCATATTTTGAAACAGACACTATTTTGCCCTGCCTACCAACCCTGGTGAACAGTTCTACATGTTTTGCACTCTTGCTTCTTGGTTGATTAACAAAACAGGACGTCCCTTCGAGCAGCCTCAAGAATACGATGACCCGAATGCAACAATATCTAGCATATTATCTGAGCTTCGGTCATTTGTGAGTGAGACACTTTCCTTTCTGTATGTTCTCAAACTGTGAATTTTATTCTTGGCAATTCAGTAACAAATGCTAGCCTTTTAGATGACTCCCCTGGGGTGTGTGTGTGTGTGTGTGTGTGTGTATACGCATATATAATTATCTCTAAATTTGTGTCAAATAAAACCTCCAAATTGATTGTCCATTACACCAAAAGGTCACTTGTGAAGATGTTGACTATAGTCTGTCTTTAGCCCAGAGTAGCAATATATTTCTTAATTTTGATAAGTCTCAGAGGTAAATTCATGGAAGGTTAGTTCTTCTCCTAAAAGAATTAGACAACAGTTGAAATGTTATGTTTTGAAGAGGAACTTTGATTTAATAGACTGTAAAACCAATTGTACTTTGATTTCTGACTTCTTAGGGACAGGCATATCTCTGGTCCACATTGTTCATTTTGACAAGTGCGTCACTCTCTTCTTCATCTACTTGTGTAGATAATACATTCTACCAAGCCAGTGGTTTAATGATTTGTCTTACCACAGTGCAAACAGCGATCTGCTTTAATGGTGTAATGCAATTAGACTTTTATACTTTTGATACTTTTTAACAATAAAATATCCTCATTTTTCTTGATTTTTGTTAGGTGTAACCATGAATTAAAAAGACTTAAGAGATGGATTTCTAAGAAGCAATATAATAAATACTGATATTAAATAATATAATAAATAGTTAATTGATCTCAACAATAAAGCAGACTTAAAACTCACCCACCATGACTCAGGGAACTGAGCGGAAGAGGAGGCAGAAAGAATGTAAGAGCCATGGTGGGGGAGAATATCCAGAGGAGGGATAAAAATAGGAAGAATGTATTTCACTTCATCATGTGCATATGTGCACTGATGGCTACTATTGACAACAGTGGAACACGAATTAAAAGTGGGAGCATATTAGGCTCAAGTCACTTGTCTGGTGTACAGTTGTAAATTTCTTTGTAAAATAAAACCCTCATCAACTCTGAAAAAAATAGTTACTGTAAATTATTTGAAAAATTGAAAAGTGATACATGTGCTCATCAGTTCTTTGTTTAAAATATCTTGATATCTGGAATATAACAAGTGAATAAGATCTTGTTTATCTTTTGTGTTTCAGGGAAGGACTGCTGATTTTCCCCCTTCAAAATTAAAGTCTGGTTATGGAGAACATGTGTGCTATGTTCTTGATTGCTTAGCTGAAGAAGCACTAAAGTATATTGGTTTCACCTGGAAAAGGTAACTGCTACCCTTCCTGGCAATATCAATTTATGTGTATAATTATTTTTTAAGGTGCAGAGCTGTTTAATTAAACTGACAAGAACTGAGAGTTCTAAGCTAGAAATGGCATCAGAGATTAAGAAAAGTTATTATAGACAAAATTAGAATGTCAGTTCTGAACTAAAGTTAGATATTATTACACCCCTTTCTTATTCATTATGAGATTATTTAAGGTTTTACGAAAACTTCTTTTAAATGCTCTTTGTGTCTATGTTTGTTCATATACACAACCATAGCACATTTTGGAGGTAACTGAGAACCTCATATTTAAGGAGAAAATGGAAGCTAATATAGCACTGAAAGTATGATTTTTTTAATGCATATTTGTATGTGTGGTAGCTGTTACATGTCTGGTGTCTGCACGTGTGTGCTCATGCTAGAGGAGAAGGCCTAGTGTCCCCCTCCATTGCTCATCCACTTGTTTCTATGAGTTGGAGCTTTGGCAGTTGAGTGAGCCCAGCCGCTTTCTGGTATTAGCTTCCCGTAGGACTGAGGTTACAGAGAGGTGGAGCCATCCCAGCTATTTATGTGGGTTGTGGAATTGAACTTGGGGGGTTTCAGGCTTTGTTTATGTTGGAAGTGCTCTTAGCCCCTGAGTTCCCTCTCCAGATTATGAGGCTGTTTCTCCCCCTTTTCTTAGTGGCTCAGCAAGAATTATACTGAAGAAGCCAATTGACATTCTCCTAGACATAGTTCATAGCTTTTTCTCTGACCTCAAAGCACTTTGTTTATATTTTTGTGGTATTAAACCATTTATTTATATATAGTCTGGCTTTCTTCTGTAAATCTTGAAATAGTAATACATACTGATGATAATTGGCATGGTACTTGGCTTATCACATATGGTTATAAGTGTTTATCACATAGATAAAGAAATTAAATCAGAAACAATATCATATAGAATAATTAAAATATATAACTTCTACATTTTGAAAATCAAGATTATTGATAGGCTAGAATGTGGAAGACACTATGCAAGTAAAACATGCCTGAGCAGTGATTTCGTGTGTGTATATATATATATATATATATATATATATATATATATATATCCTGCTATTATTTTAGTTATATTAACAGGAATTATATTTTCTCATGTAAATAATGTACTTTCGCAATAGTATTCTTAAAAACTCCCTTAATTTGGGTTATGACTGTTATGAATAATTTTCAAACTAATACATTGCAATTTCCTTTGCTTCACCCAGATATTTTCACTTAACACAGTATAAAAAGTGAATACATGATATATGATACTTCTTTATTAGAATTTCAGAAAGGAGAAGTTATGAGATGTGCAGCTCTAGCTGGCATTTTATTCTGTTATTAAATCCATAGCCCCAGTCTATTCAAATTTTATCCCAAGCTATTACTAGCTCACCTACTATTCAGTTTTGTACTTCCTTTGTTTTGGGGCAAATCTTAGTCCTGGCCTATATGACTTGGATAATTTATAGGATATAAATACACACACACACACACACACACACACACACACACATACACACGGGGGAGGAAGGGAGGAGAGACTATCACCTATACAATATACACATTACATAGAAGTTACATATTTATAATTATTGTTTTTGTATCTAAATATGTCAAACTAATCTTAGAAGAGAATTGCTTTTGAAATAATTGTCTAATTCTAGCTAATGGAAAATTAGGAGATTTATCCTACAGGATTCAGTTCACAATGCTTTCATTCCTTCTAATTAAATGTTAATTTTTATATTTTGTTAACATATCTAGGCATGGATTTTCAAAAGAAGTGGCCAAAATCAAGCCAAATCTATCGGTACTTTTTAATGTGGAAATGGTTGTTAATGAAAAACGGTTGTTAATAGAGAAATGATTGTTCAACACTTAGTGTTAAAACTGCAAATTGGATTTTAGAAACAAGAACGAAGCTCATTATCTACATAATAACCTTCAGATTGATCACAGTGTGACTTGTAAAAAGTAAAATTAAATTAGAAGAGATGTAGGGGGTGTGATATGAGGGAAATCCTTAAATATATAGTGTTAAATATAAGATTTGTATTAAAAAGTTGTCTAATCTGTCTAGAAAGAGCTATAACAGTCTTCAGTAGACAAGATTATAAGTAATAAAACTGGGGAAAAGTTGGATGTGGTGTTGCATACCTTTAATCCCAGCACTCCAGAGGCAGAGTTAAGAGGATTGCTGTGAGTTCAGTGAGTTTGAGGTCAGCCTGAGACTACATGGTGAATTGCTTGGGCTAGAGCAAGACTGTGTATATCGAAAAACCAAACCAAACCAAAACAAACAAAATAAAAAAAAGGAGGGGGGAGTACTAGTACTAGGTTAGGAAAAGCATTAGTTTTCTTAATTTAGAAAACCCCAATGGACAAAGAACATACCTGGCATTTCATTGAAAAAGAAGCATGAATATTTAAAACACGAAACAATATCCAGCAACTGTCATGACAAAGAAATTAAAAAGCAGAATGAGATTTCCCACCCTTGTTTTATTCTTGTATGTGTCATATTGGTAAATGTGTGGAAATAAATTATGCCCTTCAGGGTCACATTTCAGAAGTGAATTTTGGCACTATCTAGCAAATAGTAACATGTACAAAGTTGTTGATATCGGTATTTCACATGTACAAGTCTATTCTGAATAATTTGTCTAGTGATAAATATACAAAGATATCTGTGCAGTATTATCCAGCAACAAAAGTACAAACAACCACAACGCCGTACAATGTAGAGGCTACTGGTTTAATTTTAGTACTGGAGTCTAGGGAAGAATTGTTTAAAAATGTATACTTAAGTGTGGAATATTGAAGTGAGGAAGGTAGGTTGGATAACAGCGTATATAGGGTCATATTTTTGCAAGTGTATTTTTTTAAATCTGGAGGTAAATATTTTTGCTTTCTTGCATTGAAGTTTCAGGAAGAACTTGTGAAACATCTAGTCGTCATTAAAGAGGAGGGCAAAAGAGAAAGATCTGATAGGGAAAGGATGCTTAGCATACACATTGTACTTTTTTGTCTTAATAAAATCTTTTTAAAGTTATTTTTATTTATTTGGAAGCAGAGAAAGATGAGCAGAAAGGGGGAGCGTGGCAGAGCCTCAGCTATTGCGAAGGAACTCCAGATGCATGTGTCGAGGTGCATCTAGCTCTACATGGGCACTAGGGAATTAAACTCAGTTTGTTAGGTTCTGCAGGCAAGCACCTTAACCACTGATCCATGTCTCCAGCCCCTAAAATCTCTTTAAACTCTGATATTCAACCTCATTACTTCAGGCCATCGTACCCAGTGGAAGAGTTAGAAGAAGAAACAGTTCCAGAAGATGATGTAGAACTCACACTAAGTAAAGTGGATGAAGAATTTGTGGTAAGTGTGTAGCTTTAAGAGGTGAAAAATATTTAAGTGTAATGCTAACATCAGTCCTTTATACACTTGGTTAAATTAATGTTCATGCTCTTTAATCAGTTTTAGCGAGATTCTGACTTAGTCTGTACAAGGAAATATATACCACTAGTTATATGGGTAATATTTTCTTAACAGTTATTCAGGATCTTAAATAGATCATTACTGACCAAAAAAAAAAAAAATCTAGACCAGGAAAATAAATAGTGTTTAGTTAATCTTTTTATTTTAAAAGAAGCTGAAGAGACTTCCTCTCTTGGTTTTGTAAAAATTTTCATTTATTTACATATGTACGTGTGTGTGTGTGTGTGTGTGTGTGTGTGTGTGTGTGTGTGTGTGTGTGT
>PVHP010042302.1:0-15042 GCA_004024765.1 Zapus hudsonius
ACCCCCTGAGCCCCGCACCCAACCTCATGTGACCAACCAGACCCCAACCTGAACGTTTTTCCCTTTAAAACCCTGATCTAAACCTGCCTCGCGCGCCTTTTTCGCCACCCTTGGGAAAAGTGCCCGGCAGCTCGTCTTTTCCTCCTATTAAAAACCTTTCCTTTCAGAGTGGTCTCTCGTGGTCATTTCCATTCTAACACCAAGTCCCCGATCATCCAGCCAAACCATTGGCTACAGCCCATGAATAAGTGTACAATAACACATCTGGCCATTTTTCCTCCCAAGCAAAATGTACAACCATGTGCACTGCCCGAAGTTCTGCCCATTATGAAACCTCCCTTCACCAGTCTTTCAGGGTTGTCCCAGAAACAGGCTGTAATGCTGTGGCTGTCCACTTCTGGGAACTACCAGCATAACGTGCTGAGCCATCTGTGAACCATGCCTTAGTCCTCTCCTCCTCAGTCAGTTGATCATAGGGCACACATAGGCTCATGCTTGGGGACAGAAGGCATTGTAACAGGAGTAGCAACCATAGACATTTGGGCAACTTCCTCATGCAACTTACTTGTGCCTTCAGGGCCTACTTGGGCCCAATCATGAATATACCTCTTCCACTTGATGACGGGCTGCTGCTGTGCACAGCCAATTTTATGGCCTGGTGGGTCAGACAACACCCAGTTCATAATGGGCAGCTCAGGTCGCATAGTCAAGTGTTCAGTTTCCACTAAGGCCAAGTAGCAAGCCAAGAGCTGTCTCTCAAAGGGGGATTAATGGTCTGCAGGAGATGGCAGGGCGTTACTACAAAATCCCAAAGGCTTCCTCTGTGATTCACCTATCGGTGCCTGCCAAAGACTGCAGACAGCATCTCTATCAGCCAATGACACCTCAAGTACCATTGGATCTGCTGGATCATATGGCCCAAGTGGCAGAGCAGCCTGCACAGCAGCCTGGACCTGTTGTAGAGCCTTCTCTTGTTCTGGGCCCCACTGAAAACTAGCAGCCTTCTGAGTTACTTGGTATATGGAATGAAATAACACACCCAAGTGAGATATGTGCTGCCTCCAAAATCCAAATAGGCCCACTAGACATTGTGCTTCTTTCTTAGTGGCAGGAGGGGCAAGGTGCAACAACTTATCCTTCACCTTAGAAGGAATATCCCTCCGTGCACCACACCACTGAACACCTAGAAATTTCACTGAGGTGGAAGGTCCCTGAATCTTGGATGGATTTATTTCCCATCCCCTCATTTGCATATGCTGCACCAGCAGCTCCAGAGTGGTTGCCATCTCCTGTTCATTTGAATCAATAAGCATAATATCAATATAATGAACCAATGTGACACCTTGTGGGAGAGACAAGTGATCAAGATTCCCGCGAACTATGCTATGACACAGGGCTGGAGAATTAATATAACCTTGCGGTAAAACAGTGAAAGTGTACTGCTGACCTTGCCAGCTGAAAGCAAATTTCTTCTGGTGGTCTTTATGGACTGGTATGGAGAAGAAAGCATTCGCAAGATCAATAGCTGCATACCAGGTACCAGGAGATGTGTTAATCTGCTCAAGTAAAGAAAACACATCAGGGACAGCAGCTGCAATTGGAGTCACTACTTGGTTAAGTTTCCTATAATCAACTGTCATTCTCCAAGATCCTTCTGTCTTCTGAACAGGCCAAATAGGAGAGTTAAAGGGTGATGTGATGGGAACCACCACGCCTGCACCCTTCAAGTCCTTAATAGTGGAATTAATCTCTGCAATTCCTCCTGGAATACGATATTGCTTTTGGTTCACTATTTTCCCTGGAAATAGGAGCTCCAATGGCTTCCATTTGGCCTTTCCAACCATAATAGCTCTCACTCCACAAATCAGGGAGACGATGTGGAGGTTCTGCCAACTCCTAAGTATATCTATCCCAATTATGCATTCTGGGATTGGGGAAATAATCACAGGATCAGTTCGGGGGCCTACTGGACCCACTGTCAACTGAACATTTGCCAAAACTCCATTAATCACCTGACCTCCATAAGCACCTACTTTAACAGGAGGGCCATGATGCTGCTTGAGGTCCCCTGGAATCAATGTCAATTCAGAGCCAGTGTATAATAGGCCCCAAAAGGTCTGATTATTTCCTTTTTTTCCAATGAACTGTTACCCTAGCAAAAGGCCGTAAATCCCTCTGAGGAAGGACAGGGCTAAGCTTAACATTGAAAGATTTAGAGGTTATAGGAGGGTCCTTCCTCAAGAGGACCTGGCCACCCCTTCATTCAAGGGGCTCTGAATCTGTAAACTGGCTCAAATCTGGAAATTGTTTAAGAGGCCTTGATTCTCTTTGGCTATAACTCACAGTAGCCTTTTGTTGCTTTGCCCTGGAGTTTTTCTGCTTATAGAGATCAAGCAGGAACTGAGTAGGCTTCTTGTCTATTTCACTTCTGAGTACACCATGATTAATCATCCAGTACCAAAGGTCTATATGAGTCATACCATCATGAGCATTGTTCTGCCTTGCTGTCTATTAAGGTAAACATGCTCACCTCACCTTTGGTGATTCAGTGCTGCCACTTGGCCCCTGTTATTCTGAGATCCAACAAAACCCATTGTATCTAATTGACCTAATGCAGCAACAGCAGCTCCCAGTGTGATGTCCTCTTTACATATAAGAGCAATAACTGGGCACTTTAAGTGTGCTGGAGCAGTCCTCACCTTTAGTGAGAGGCATATATTCGGGACGCTCCAATAGTCAGGGTGAAGATGAAATCCACTCCAGCATTCCTAGTTCTCTAAGCCTCGTAATCCCTTCATCAACATTAAACCAAGGAATATCAGGCAGATGGAGCTCATTCACAGTGGGCCATCTTTGGATCCATATTTCAGACAACCAATCAAATAAACTTTTGGAATCACTTCTAACTTCAAGAGCTGCAGTATTAAATCTGAAGTCATTGGTCAATGGGCCTATTCTGATAAATTCCTCCTGATCCAATGTTATATTCCTCCCTCTGTTATCCCATACCTTCAGAATCCACTCCCACACATGTTCTCCATGCTTCTGCTTATAGAAGTTAAAAAAACTCTTAAAGATCTTTAGGGATTTATTTCACCTCTATAGTCACACTGTATCTCACCTTAAAGGGCCTGCTTTGCCTTCCTTCTGGTTACAGGCCTAGAGGTGTGGGGACTGAAGGATAAAGTTACATTTAGCACCTTCAGCTGGAGGTGTCAATGCAGATTCCTCAGACAAAGGATTCCTTCCCCCAGGCAAGGAGGAAAAGGGTAAGGCTTCTGGGGGTGGGGGTGGGGGTGGGGATGCAACTGCTGCTAGGGGAGGGGAGACTGCTTCCTCAGGCAGAATAACTTCATCAGAGTCTGAGAATTCAGTGTTCCCAGATTCTTCAGGATCTTCCCACACATCCCCATCCCAAGCTTCAGGATCCCACTCCTTTCCAATAAATGCCCTCACTTTAACTTCTGACACTTTGTGAGACTGGGACTTAAACTTTCATTGCAAGTTAGCCAATCACACAATGAGAGCTTGAGTTTGTTTTTCTGCAATTTGAACCTTATTGCTGTTAGAGATTAGACTGTCCTCCAGGGCAATCTTAGATACCTTCATATCATGTATTTGGATCTTAAACTGGGTATCCTCCTTTCTGAGTTTCTGTTTGTCCCTTAGTAGTTTTTCCAGAGTTGCTAGAAGAAGCCAGCCAGCATCATCATTCGTCTTACTTTTCCACAAATACTCAAAGGTTTTAAATATTGAGTCACTAAATTCTTTGCTCCTCTTAATAGGTGACTCAGGATCACTAAAAACATCTATTTCTTGGATCAAGTTAAATAATTCACACCATGGATTATCAGCCTTCTTATTACCAACAAAAGTGCTCTCCTCATTGCCTTTAGTAGCACTGAAATTGAAGAGCTGACTCCAGATAGCCCCAAGGGCACTAGAAAAAGTCATTCTTAGAATTCTGTTTCTCTAGAACCATTACTGGTACCAACTTCTGTATTAGTCAGGGTTCTCTAAAGGAAACAGAGTTGATAGAATGGATTATAATAAAAGGGAATTTATTGGGATAGCTTACCACAGTCCAATTGTAGCAGTCTGTAGGCCCACAGGTAAGGAACCAGTAGCTGTTCAGTCCACGTAGTTGGATGTCTCAGCAGTCCCAATCCAGCTCAAAAGGCCTGATGAATCCCTGGGGAGCGGCGGCTGACAGTCCACTATGTTAGGCCTAGGAAACTGGGTTCCGATGTCCAGGAAGGGTAGGAGAGCAGGATGCGAGGGCAAGTCACGAACAAGCACCGGCAGCCGGGGGAGGAAGGAAGAGCATCTCCTTCCCCCTAAGCTTCCTTATATTAGTCTCCTTCTGGAAGGCCCACCCAGGATTTCTATGGATTAGCTCAAATTGACAAACTTAACCATCAAAAGTCTACTCCAAAATCCCTAAAGGAATTTGACAATCCTTCCTGCAGGCAAACTCAGACACCCACCCAAGATTATTATGGATTATATCAAGTTGACAAATTTAACCATCACAGTAGATAATAAAATCTATTTGTTGTATTAGTGAAACTATTGGATTGGAAGTTATTTCTACAGTATATACAATCATTAGTAAGACCTTGCCTTATATGATATTGCTTCTGGGAAGCAATGGAAATTAAGGAGAAAAATGTCATTTATTGGTCTTTTATAATATATGGATAGTATTGATTCATGATAATATGAACAAACCTGTAAACTGGTATAATTTTGAAAATTATTGTACAATATAATTAATTCATTTGAAGATAGCTAGAATATGACTGGATTAGAATCAAACTTCTTTCCCTCATTAGTTTTGATAAGGCCTGTCTTCTGCTACTACCTTCTTGAGTTCTGTATTAAATGGTATATTTTATTAATCCTAGTTATTTTCCTGTTTACATAAAAAATGTTATTCAAATAAAAATATTCATAGCACTGCAAAAATAATATTCATTATTAAATTTTCATATTCAAATTTATGTAGGTTTTTATAAAAATAATATATCAATGGTGAGAAATGAAAGAAGGGAGACAGTGAGCAAAAGAGGGAAAAAGACAGAGAAATTGCACAAGAATTAAAAGTTTACTAAAATGAGTATAAGTAATACAGAAATATGCATCTATCTCATGTAATTATTTAAGAATATCCCTTCACTAACATTTTACATACGGGTGGGGCTGATGTCCCTTTTAATATGTGTGTGTTTGTGTGTGTGTGTGCATGTGCATGTGGGATGTGTGAACCTATTTACATGCACATATATGCACACACGTGTAGAGGCTGGAGGACATTAGATGCTTTTCCATAGGAGTGTCATCACTGTCTTGAAACAGGGTTTGCCACTGGCCTTAAGCTTTCCAATTAGGCTAGGTTGGCTGGCCAGGGAATAGTAACAGAGAATGGCCTATCTCCATTTCTTCAGCATTGGGATCACAGACACATGTCATCATGCCTGGATATTTAAAGAGGTAATGTGGATCAAAGTCAGTCCTTATGGATATTAAGGAAACATTTAATATATGATTTATCTCCTCAGCCCCTAAAACTCTTTTAACATATTTATTGTCAATGATTAAATACATTGTATGAACAAACCTTTTGATGGTACCCTCAATTCCCTCTGCCCTGTCCTCAACCCGCTAGAGGAGATATTTGATTAAAAATATTTTTTAACTGAAACAAAGGCTTACAGTTGTTTTGAATGAATGTGGAATATATATTTGTTCCTTCACACTTTTACAGCAGGTGCTCAGTATCATATCTTTATCAGATATTCTTAGTTTTTAAATTATTTCATAGTACAACCTTGCACTTAATGCTCCCATTTTACAGGTCTACATGCATGCTAATTTAAATTAGGTATTTCATGAATAATATCTCAAAACAATGTTTAAAATGATCCCATTGTATCTTGGAAAGCTTACAACTCAGTGGTTGAGTACAGAAGCAAAAAGGGCATCATTTTACTCTGGAAACTAGTGAATATGTTTTTCAGAAATGACAGGGAATTTCCATTATTCTCGCAAAGAAGTTAATAAGAGTTAGCTTAAACAATCTTTTATGTATAATTTCTACAGAAAATAAACAGAATAGGATAAAATTCTAAAATAAGTCACAATTCTAGCTGTTTCCATTTTCCTTTGTTTTATTCCAGTCCTTTTTCTTGACATATATGACTATGTTTATTTGGGTTTTCAAAACTGAAATATTGCTGGTGCTTACTAAAATATATTACATATATATTCTGCAAGGTGTCTTATAAAATATGTCATGTATAATTTTATTCTAATATAACAATAGCAATATAAGTAAGTAATATTATTGTCTTTAGTTCACAGTTGAAGATACTGGTACAAAGATAAATTAAGGACCTTTTCTAGGGCCATGATCCATAGATGAGGATTGTAAGCAAGAAGAAAATACTTAGTGCACAAACTTATCCAATATGTTTACATATAATTCCTGAAGTGTACTTCTTTGCTTTTACATAAAATATGTCATGAAACTTTTCCATTTTATTAAAGATACTTCAACACTATTTTCATTATATTGAGTACTCTATATTTCCCATTAGTAAGTAACTAAATTATTGCTAATTTTCATTAATACAAAAATACCAGAGAACATGTAAAAGTGGTTATAGTAAGTACAGGTTTGGATATAATTATTTTTAAACACAAAGAAATGTTTAAATAAATAACAAAATAGCAAAGAAAATTCATTATTTCATTCAGAAACAAAGAAATCCTATAAGCAGTGGAATTATCAAGTGTTAATTCATATTGAAGCCAAGGGCTTGATTGACACCACATATGTGTGTTCCAATGGCAGCTGGGTGTTCTGCTTTTTTGAGTGATGGTAACTAAAAATGTATAACTCAAGACTGGGTACCTGTGCCAAGTTCACGGCATGAATTGGGAGCTAGTGTAGAGCTTTTCCTCCTACTCACACAAGTCAGCTCAAAAATGTGCTTAACTGCTTCCTGGAGAAATATATTACTAAATATAAATATCATAATCAAAGATAGTTTCCTACTGGATTCAGTCCCAATCCAACAATACACAATGCAATAATGAACTAAACAATGTAATGAAAGAATAAGGCATATATTTATATCAACAGATATGCACAAAAGATTTTGATAGAAGTCAATCCACATTTCTGCTAAAATTTTAGCAAACCACACTACAGACAAACTTTCTTAACCTGGTAAAAAGGACATTATTTAATATCATATATTAAATCATATATAACATGATTAAATATCATACAAGTGATATTAGTCTTGAATATTTTCATTTGAGTCAAGAACAATTCTAGTCTTATTGAGCAAGAATCAGTAGGATTTAAAATGGAATCAAGATTCTGAAATGGAGAGGATAAACTCCACTTAGCGCAATGTTATTGTCTACCTATATAATTCAACATAAATTACAAATAGAACTTTAAATAATATAATTCAAAATTGTTCAAAGAAATAGAGTAGAAAATCTTTATGATATTCTTTCCATAAGAATTTCATAGCAAAATATAAATTGATAAACTCATTTGAATTTAGTAAAATTTAAGTCTTCAAAAAGAAAATGTACCATGATGAATATAAAAATCAAGTTGAGGATTAAGAAAATTATTTCTAATGAACATATATTATAAGATATTTATATATCATATTAATATATTATTAAGTAGTAGTAACTGAACCAATAGAAAATGGGAAAATGACATAAATAGGAAATTATTGGGAAAGATTCCTAAATGGCTTATAGTAATATTCAAAGATTTTTTCTTCATTATTAATGAAGGGATTGAATTAAAAAATGATATTTCATTTCAAAAGATATTATTGACAAGTAGTAAAGTCATGACAATTCTAAGCATTGGTAAAAATATGGTGGATGGAAATACTCATACATTTTTTGTAAACATATAAGCTATATCACAAAACAACAGGACTGCCAGAGGAGCTCAGGCTACTCTTAGCATATGTATCCCTGGAATTTTGCATCTAATTTAGAAATACTTTAGGGCCAGACCACAGGAGGCCAGGCCAAAGTGACACCTCCTCCAGCCAGAAGGCTGGACACAATTCACAATCTTTTTTTTCTTTTTTTAAAATATTTTTTATTTATTCATTTTCAAGCAGAGAGAGAGAGAGAGAGAGAGAGAGAGAGAGAGAGAGAGAGAGAGAGAGAGAGAGAGAGAGAGAGAGAGAGAGAGAGAGAGAGAGAGAGAAAGAGAGAGTACACCAGGGCCACCACCTTGTGGGTCTGGCTTATGTGGGTCCTGGGGAATTGAACCTGGGGCCTTAGGCACTAACTGCTGAGCCATCTCTCCAGCCCACAATTCACAATCTTTAATAAACCTTTGATGCTATTGGGGGATGTCTATTCAAACTACCAAATATATAAATAAATATTATTATAAAGATATGGTTGTCAATTTTCTTAAAATTACATCCATACAGGTATTAAATAAAAATGTCTGATATTCCCTATTAAAAAGGATGTCTAATTCTTCTGATACTAGATTACTTATTTTATATAATTTGATAAACAATTAAGCAAATTTGATATAATTTCTCTTAATCCTATAAAGGATGAGGATAAATATGTATTGGATACCAGTTCTATAAAAGCCAACTATATGTGCTCATTATATATCATGGACTAAACAATAAAAGTAAAATGTAAAATGTTAATGTGCTCAATTTGACTGTCTCCAAAACAGGGCTTTTTGGAAACATAGCCCAAAACAACCATGCTTCCCAATGCTTCCTCATAAACTAGACTGGCCCTCTGGTTAATGACAAATGTAAGGAAAACAATAACACAAAGAGATTTATATATTCTGTTTGGTTATAAAGTCCAGGATCATTTGGGTAAACTGAGTCAAAAATGACATAAGGTTATTTTCATCTATTGCTTAATGGTTGGAGTCTTTGACTACTGTAAATGTTTTCTGCTTTGCTAATGAAACATAATAAAGGGGCTAAAAATACCCTGAAAATTTTATAAGTCTATGTTAAAGATCAGACAATTCAATGGTTAGAGGTATTTATCAATGGTTATGCTCATTTGGCATTCCTGGGGGAAAAAGGATCTACTCCTAAATTTTAATAAAAGCTCCAAATATAAATTTCTATCTTAGATATAATGATTTCCAAAGGTAATTGCTTAGTCTCTTTTAACAATTATGTTTCTGTCAAAAACTGGTAATAACACTCTTTACAAAGTGACAACAAGTCAGTTTTAAGTACTAAATCAGTCTCTCTCTCAATGATTAGAGGTACTAAGTCCACAAATGTGAAGACCACAGACTCAAATTTAGACCAAATTAAAGTAACCTATATTTGTATACACAGGAGCCGACCAGCAGCTGTCTCACTCAAATGCGGGGCTCAAGAGACTAACAAGAAGCAAACAATTTCATCTCCAAAACCTTGGAACATTTACAATAAGGAATTTATCAAACAGATATACAATTAAGCAGGAATTACAGAGGTAAAATATTACAGTTAACTGTAAATCTTATGTGAGTCAAAATAACTAGATAACTTCTTCAAAGTAGGAGCAACTTGCTTATCCATTATCTTTGAACCTCTGTTTCCCTGACCATTTCTAAGGACAATACTCTTCCCTACTATAAATTATCCTCTCTGTCTTATCTTCAAAGACTTCTTGTAGCTAGCTTTTCTGATATTCTTCAGCTATCAAAATAAAAACAGGTATTTCCATATAGCTGTTTTTAAGGAAATCAGATGATTAAGAAAAAGACAAACATACAAATCACATGGCTCTAAATATACTCACAACTGTCCAAAGTGGCACATATGCTGTTATTAAAGTTAAATGTTGAATATATCTCTTTCTAAAACTCTGTTAATGTATATCATCTACTTTATCCATACAAGTCAAATTCTACTCCTCTCTGTGGGGCCCTCCCTCTGGTGATATCAATATGTTCTGAAAACTTGTTACTGTCTCCTGCCCTCTTTTTCCCATCATCATATTATCTCCCAGGAAAAACAAGCTAAACAAAAATATGAGCCTCTGTAACTTGGACACAATACATTCAATATGTGACTGAACTTCTCCCCTTTACCATCAACCCCAATGCCTCAAACTGCTTCTTTTACCCATCCACTTTGTTCAATTCCAGGCCCACTGATGCCAGATGTGTCTCCAAAGTTTCTTTTAGAGTGAACATCTGCATTGGGGCTCCTGCTTTGCTATTGTGCGGAGGACATGCCAGCCCATGTGTAAATTCTTCCTCCCCCATTTATTGCTCCCCAGCTATAATTGTATAGAGGTCTACCTCTATAAAATAGATAAAGTGGCTATCTGGCTCAGCCCTTGGCAACAAAGGAAAAATTTCATTCCCATACTGGTGGGCCTTGATGTAACTCTCTCTGTAGGAGCCTCAGGGATCACAGGAGCCACCCTTGCCCAGACCCACCACCTCACAGGTGATTTCCAAGATAAACTCCATCAGGTCATGATGTCAATGACCAGCAGCCTTGAGTTCCTCCAGAGGCAATTGACTTTTCTTGCTGAAATAGTGCTCCAAAATCAGAGGAAACTAGATCTCATCACTGCTGAACAAGAGGGACATGTATTGTACTTGGGGGGAAATGTTTTCTTGTCACTGAGTTTTACATTGTTAAAAAAAAAAAGGTTAAAAACCCTAAATAAGCTCCACAAGGAGCTAATTGACCACTAGGCCCCTGATGCATCCACTCCTTTGCTCTCCAACCCTTTGACTTCTGGAATCCTCCCACTCCTTGGTCCCCTCCTTGCTGCAGGGACCCTGTTACTCATAGCTCCCCCCCCCCAATAATCCAGTTTCTCAAAGGACAAATAACTAATATTTCTTAGGTCACTCACAACCAACCAAGTTTTAGTACAGTATCAAACCTTGCCTAAAACAACAGAGGATTATGATACCACTACTCCATTAAAACAAAAAGGTGGAGCTGTGGGATGCTGCTGAGAGGCATGGAGGATACAGAGTTAAATGAAAGTTGAGAATGGCCTGAACCCCTGATAATCCTGAGACCAGCAGGAGTTTGGCTGACTACCCTCCCCAAAAAACAGCCACTTGGTGGGCCCCAGAAAACCCAGATAAATCTATGCAACTCAAGGCCTGAGTTTATTGGAGTACACATAATTCAGCAATAAGGTAATAACAAGGCCCAGGCCACAGAAAGTCCTTCCACCTTATTTATGCAGCTGACCCTTGCCAATCCATTCCTGAGACATCCACAGGCCACCCTGCCCAACCAAGCCCATTGTCACTTATCCCCCTTCCTCTCCTTTTCCCTCCTGCATAAAAGCACCCTCCCCAACCTAATAAATGTGCTATTCACTGAAACTGTCTCCTGGGTGGCTATGCCTGTCATGCTCACCTCTGCCCCACGACTCTGTTCATCCAGCTTCATGGAGGAAGAGGTGGTAAGTGCACAATGAGTCCCCAAATAATCCACAGACCCACAATCTGTGGTTCATAATCTGGCTCAGTTTGAATGCCAAGCAAACCTGGCATGGAATCTTAAGAAACAGACAATAGGGCTGGAAGGTACTGGGGGTGGGAATGGGAAGGCAGAGGTGATATACATATATCCAAAATCAATTAGTACCATAGAATTTTTACACTTACACATATTCTATAGGAATATGGGGTACCATATAGTAAGAAGGGCCCTCAAGAGAGTGAGATAATGTCTATCCTCTTTATCCATTTCTTTTTTTTTAAATATTATTTTATTTATTCATTTTCAAGCAGATACTGACACACACACACACACACAGAGAGAGAGAGAGAGAGAGAGAGAGAGAGAGAGAGAGAGCACTAGTGCCACCACCTTGTAGGTCTGGCTTATGTGGGTCCTGGGGAATTGAACCTGGGGCCTTAGGCACTGGAGACAAGTGCCTTAACCACTGAGCCATCTCTCCAGCCCCTCTTTATCCATTTCTATTTTTAAAATATTTTATACTTTCTTTCATATATACAGTGAAGTTCGCCCTCTCCTCCTTTCCCTACTGATGAAAACATTTCCTCTTTTCATTAGGTTCTCATCCTATTTATATGACATGTTTGTCATATTTTTGACCCACTGATTTAGATTAGGCTCCCTTGAATAACCATGGTTTGGAGATTATTTATTGGACAGTAGGCAACCCTAGAATGACTACCCCCTATGAGACACAATTTCCTTTCTCCCAGAAATCATCAGTTTCCACGATTTGCTCTAGGAGGTGTGTGGTTTCATGGACTCCTTCCTCATCTATGATGAAATGTTGATAGGCTCAATCATGTCGATGGAACATTGCTCCCACACACAGAGAACCACATGCCACAGCTCTTCCTGCTCATATTTTTGTAGCTCCTTTTTTATGGGCTTCCATGAGCCTTGGAGTTTGTGATATAGATATCATTTTTACAGCTAATCAAATTTTTTTTTTGTTTTATTTTCTTTGTTTTTAGGCTTGGTGAGCTTGCCATCTATGGTTCTCTGTATTCACCTCTACCTGTTGTGTAAGGAAATCTCTGTGTTCCAGACTGGAAAGAGCTCTAGTCAATGGGAATAAACATAGCTATTTAGAATATAGTTTGGCATGTTGTACAATTAGCATAAACACAATACTTCTCCCTTACCCTTCTAAAAACCTAGCCAAATACTTTTTGTAAGATTTACAGTACAAGGCATGATATCTCACCTGGAGAGTGGGCCTGTCATCTAAGAAGAGATCAGTCCCTTAAATCACCTGCCACTTTTGCACTAGTGGTAAAACCTTATATGTACACAGGGGTCCATATATGAGTAAAACTGTTGATGGGTTTTCTTCTCCAGTAGCTTTCATGGCATCTTCTTGAAGACAGTAACTAGCAGGTAGGGAGTAAATTTCCAGCTCAGTTCCATCTTGGTTTATTTCCTTCCTATAATCAAAATATGTGTTTTTCTTGTGATAAGGGCTTACCATCTAGTTTGGATTAATCAAGAGCAATAGCAATAGGGGCCTTTGTGGCTTCCTGGATGAAGGGAGGCATCTTCTTCCTGGCAGTGATTTTCAGCTCATACCCTATCTCTTCTGGAATAATTTTTTTTAATATTTTATTTATTTTTCAAGCAGAGATACAGAGAGAGAGAGAGAGAGAGAGAGAGAGAGAGAGAGAGAGAGAGAACCTTGTGGGTCTGGTTTAGGTGGGTCCTGGGGAATTGAACCCAGGACCTTAGGTACCGGAAGTGAGTGCCTTATCCCCTGAGCCAACTCTCCAGCCCTGGAATAAGTTTTATCCACTATATAGGACACCTTCATTTTAACACTTTAAAAATTATATTTTATGTTGGCTTGACAAATTGTAAGGTTTCCATATGGCTTATTCATATGTCCCTAGTTGTGTTTACTCATCCGACTACCTACTTCACTCCATCACTTCACCCCCCCCCCTGGCCTAATCCTGGTTAATGCCTTCCCCACTCATTATTACCTCACTTTACTTCCATAGTGCATGTATTGTACTATCCCTAACACCACCTTCTCTGTAGCCCCTTTCTACCTTTTTTTCATTTACAGACACTCTGATTTATATCCAGTTATGGTCTTTACCAGTTCAATTCATTTTCCGACAAATTCCATCATGTTATTTTTCTTTACAGCTTAATAAATCTCTATTACAAATGTTTACTACATTTTTAGAATCTATTCATCAGTTAGTTGATGAATATCTAGGCCGGTTCCATATTGTAGCTATTGAGAATCAAGCAGCAATAAGCATGGCTCCGTAACTATCTGTGAAATGGGGAATAACATAATTAGGGTTTATACCTAGGAGTGGTATAGATAACTGATATGTGGTAGACCATTTTTAGCATTCTTTTCAGTATGGCTACATATCTATTCAGCAGCACAACAGTAGTAGAAAAATAGCAATATAGTTTGAGAGATTTTTTTCATATTTGAACATAGTGTAATATAATCATACTCCCTTCCAAATACCTTCTTTTGTCCTCTTCTCTCTCCTCCTTTCCAATGAACTTCTATACAATTAGTCCTGCTTCTATTTTTATGTCTTTGTTTTTTGAGAAACCTCCACACTGATTTCTTTAATGACTATAGCCTCTATCATTCATACCAGCAGTGAATAAAAGACCCCCTTTTCTCACTTCCTCATCAGTATATCCTGTCATTTAAAAAAAATTCATTTATTTGAAAGTGACACCAAAAGGGGGCAGTTAATGGGAATGTCAGGGCATGTAAAATGGCAAAAGGACTGCAGACACATACACATATGCCAAATTGTGCATCTGGCTTTATGTAGGCACTGACATCTCAAACCACAGCTGTCTGGCTTTGTAAGCAAGTTCCTTTAATTCCTGTGCTATTTCTCCAGTCCCACTTTTTTAGCCATTCTGAACAGAGTGAAATGGAATCCCAGGCTGGGGTGGGGGAGACTGTTCAGAGGCATGGCACCCATCAGTAACAACACACTTGGGCCAGGAAAACCGGGCTGAGTACTACGATATACAGGATCCCTTGCCACAAGGACTAATACAGACAGCCCACGGAGGAGGATATCCAACTGCTCAGGGATGGGAAGGGGGGGAATTGGGGAATTCGGGATAACAACGCATTGTTTGCCCACTAAATAAGGTAACTCATTTTGGACAATAAATATATATTTTAAAAAAAAAAGATGTCAGTCTGTCTTCCTAGTCAATAAATCCTTTAATATAAATAATTATACTTATAATCAAATGTCAAAAATTGAAAAAAGGGCTGGATTTCGATATGTCATTTTTCCTTTCAGCTGAGTAGAGTTCCATCGTATAAATATACCACAGTTTCGCTGTCCATTCCTCCATGGATGGGCATTTGGGTTGATTCCAGTTCTTGGCTATTATGAATTGAGCTGCTATAAATATAGTTGTACAAAATTTTCTGCATCGAGATGTGGCGTCTTGCGGGTAGATGCCTAGTAGAGGGATAGCTGGGTCCATTGGTAGTTCTATGTCCATT
>PVHP010042303.1:0-15128 GCA_004024765.1 Zapus hudsonius
GAGAGAGAGAGAGAGAGAGAGAGAGAGAGAGAGAGAGAGAGAGAGAGAGAGAGAGAATGGATAGGCCAGGGCCTTGGGCCACTGCAAAGGAACTCCAGACACATGTGCCACCTCGTGCATCTGGCTCTATGTGGGCACTGGGGAATCAAACTCAGATCCTTCTGCTCTACGGGCAAGTGCCTTAACCTCTGAGCCATCTCTCCAGCCCAGGAAAAGCATTTTCTAACTTTATCTTCAAGTCCTGCTTGTTTAACCAAAGTTCCACAGAGGAAATACTCAAAGAAAAAAAAATCTCTGCCAGAAAGCTACAGAGGGAATTCCTAACTAAAATTGTAGCTTCTTGTCATCTGCCTGGCCTGCTAAAATATAGAAACATGCAGGGCTTCCAGTGTATGTACACAGAGGAACCATTGGATGGTCTGATGATGTCTGTTGGCCTTAATGTTATTTATCAATAAGCTGACATGAGCTTTTAACTGTTGATATTGAAATGCATAATCTTACTGGGACACCACAGGAGCTTGAGTTTAAAAAAATAGGATTTCAGGGCCAAAATCAGAAATGAAAAACAGAGAGAGAAAGAGAGAGAGAGAGAGAGAGAGAGAGAGAAGAGAGAGAGAGAGAGAACAAGCCAAGGGATGAAGAAGCCAGGCAAGCACCAACAAGTGCTCACCACAGTGTCTCCCGTCCTCACACTCAACAGTGACACAGAAATCAGGGGGCAGTGCCATGCGTGTGTAGGTTTTGCACTTGGTAATGCACCCACCTTGTTCAAAGCCCTCCGGGTAAGTCCTAAGTTATCTTAGACAAATACTGTCATTACATCACTTTGTAGATGTTAGAATTGAGACTTTCCTTGGATAAATAAATGACAAGAGGGTACCAGGGAAGTTCAGGATGAAAGCAGAATTTGAAGCCAGGAATGTGACAAAAAGGCCCTAGCTTTTCACCGCTGATCTCGGAACCACACTGTGACATTCACTTGTCTCCACTGACAGCCTCTCTCCTAATAGCAGTGGCCCAAGAACTGTTCTCTGTCTCACCTCAAGAGCGTTTTACCATCAGCAAGCTGCCCGCCAAACTTAAGCCAAATGTGAGGCTGCAAAACGGAAGACTAAACGCCACCCCACTTGGCAATGTCGACCTTTTGAGAGAGAAAGGTTCCAAAGACTGGAGAGATGATGGGCAAATGAAGCTAGACTGCGAATCTGCTGGGTAATATTCTTGAGTGATGGTTAGGGTGGGGAAGAAAGGAGAGAGAGAGGAAGATGACAATGTCTAGAGCAAATCACCACATCTTCAACGTCATGGGCACAAATGACTGCCTTTTCCATATCAGATTTGTAGACTGGGTCTAGACTGGATGACAGGTGGTGGGTGCTGGGTCTTCTCACGTGGGAATGGCTTTGGGGAAACAGAGCTTGTGACAAAATTACAGAGGAAAGGAAAGGAGAAGTGGTTATGGCTCTTAAGATCGTCTAATGAGAGGGAGTCAGGTAGCTTTGTTAGGTAGTTCAGGGTGACGGGGCCCTTAAAGTAAAAAGCAGAAATGTCTGCCCTTTACTGGAGATCAGAGAAGGATCTCTTTCTCTAAGTCTTAACTAAAGGAATTCCCTAGACCTGGTTTTCCCATGAATAACTTGAGCCCTCCCTGGGAGGAATTCCCCTTTCCTAGAATTTAAATCTGATCCTGGCATTGTGTTGATTAAGCTGATCCCCAAAACTTGGCTGGTCTTTTCTTGAGCCAGCTCCAAGGGGTCAAGCCAATCACCCCTCACCCTGGCTCACCTGAGCCTCAGGTAAGGCCTACCACAATAAGGTTATAAGTAGACACTTCCCAGGTGTGCAGGCCCCTTTTTGTTGGCTGTTCATCTCTCCTGAACTTCGGGGCTTCTGCCATGGTGACCCTCCCTTTGTCTCAGAACCTTCCTCTGCCCATGGGCTCTCTACCCCCCCCCTTCCTGCCTCCCACATGGCAAGAGCTCTCTGCACTAACTTCTGCTTTCTTTATAAATCCCATTTCACATTCCAGGGTCCATGTCTGTTCTCCCACAGAGGATCATGGACCATGCGGATGGAGCCATTTTTCCCTTCCTCAGTTTTCAACCCCTTCCTCTCCCTCATATCCTTGTATCTGATATTTCTGAATAAAAATGTGATTGCTTATAAATTATCCTTCTCTGTCTGGTTTATCCAATTTTTAGTTAAAAGCAGACATGAACTCAGGGTTTGGAGTTTAAGGACTATTCCTGAACCCCCTCCAACCCCTACTACACTACAGCTCCAGAACCAGTTACCTCAGGGCAAAAAAAAAAAAGTTTCACCCCACCTTCCTCTTTGCTTCAAGCAGACCCTCCTTGCATTCGGCTCTTCTCTCCTCCATATCCCTGTTCCTTCTTCCCCAAGCCCATGCTCAGCCCACTCATTAAACTTTGTTGAACTGAAATCAATCCTACATTTCAATTCTGTCCATGAGACTCGAGCCCAGCCTCAGTTCCAAGTTCACTAAGAGGCTCACTGAAAGCACACCCAACTTTATCAGACTCAAACACCTCTCCCTCTGGCACAAACCTGTTCCACTTCCTGATCTTCCCCTGACAATCACGTGGCCATCTTGAAACTTGGTCATCTTCAGTTCTTTCACCTTTATTTCCTACTGTCAGAAACCAAGCCCCATAAATTTACCTCGGTGGTGGTGTTTCTCTCACTGGCGACCTCGTTCTCTCACAGCCTTCCTTCAGACATGGAGACCTTTCACCGGTTCTTTCAGGCAGGTTGGTACCACTTTCATGCCTACACTCCGCTGTCCAAGCCATCCCGTCCACTGTCGAAATTTCCACACCTTAGACATGACAGAGACACTGCATGATGAACCTAGACCTGAATTCAGGCACCACGCAGGATCTCCATTTACCTTTCCATTGCCACTAAGACACATTCCTGTGTCAACTACAAAATCCCCCTGACCAAGCCTTCGCCAAGTCCAGGAAGGACCTCTGAGAGGCTATTTCTACTTTACAGCAGGATCTGGGTTAGCTTGATCAGTCAACAGTCGTCAGAATATGTGAGGCCCTATCTTCACAACACAGGATATTTACCTTGGATATCCAGGGGCAGTCACTCCAGCTGAAAAAGAAAAAAAAATGTTGATGTCTAAAACCAGGGAAATAAAATAAGCCTTGGGCTTGGGCTAGCAAGGATGGGTTTCAGAATCTCATATTACAAAATAGAAAAAAGAGAGAAGTGGTGACTGATCCAGGGAATTGTCCAGAAAGTTTAGAAGAGTGAAAACTCAGGGAGGCTGGGGAGGAAAGAGAGACTAGGAGTAAGTAACCAGTAAGCTAGCATGACCATTCCTAGGCCAACGGGCCTGGGACCTTCACTATCACTTGACATTGCCAGCGTCAATTTTGAGGGACCAGAAGTGGTGAATTAACCACAGTTTTATTCTCTTGTCAGGACTTTGGTTGAGTTGGGCATACTGAGGTCACCCAACAATTGCTCCTCATGATGCCATGATGATGTCACAAATGGAACCGGTCCTTACCTCCCCACCAGCTTCCTCAGAGCAGAGCAGGGGGACCAGCAGGAAAGTCCACCTTCCTGACTGCTTGTCAAGTTTACTGCCAACACAGAGGGGTGAGTTGCATCTGGACAGCTGGAAACAGCTGCCCCTGTTCCTTAAGAGTGACCTGAGGAACCTCGGGCAGTGACGCAATGGAGGGGGTTGTGTTTTATGGAACGTCACCTTGGGATGCAGAGTTTTGACAACTTTAGAGTTCATTTTCATGATTGGCCTCCCCAGAAAACCACTGATTGTTTTAAACCTAAATAGCATAATAATTTCATTTTTTTATTACTAAAGAAAAAAGAAGTGTGCCAATAAGATCCTCTCGAGTTTTTTAAGAACCTCTGTCCAGATCCCATAAAGAAAGACATAGCTCAAGGCAAAACTCAGCAGGGAAAAAATTTCCCTTCTGAAAATCATAGTTTATGGTTCCACCTTCATAAATTAAAGAAATTATAATTCCCCAGGTATTCTTTCCTCTCCTGATTTCTTCCCTTTCCTTAATTGCTTGGCAAGACCTGGATGGCTCCCTGCAAGGAAAGGACGATGGTTCTAGAACAGTCCATGGGAACTAGTCAGAGCAGGTGCTCAGTAACCTTCTTTGCCTAAGTCCTCCAGAGAAGAAGGCAATTTTCAAGAGTGGGTAGCTTAGGAAACAGAGAGAAGTTCCAAAGGCCCCTCATAAACCTGTTATTCTCCAGAGAGAGGGGAAGTGGCTTTAGGAAGGCCTTTGAAATGTCTTTGGAGCCCATGGGTGCTTTTAACATGTGATCAAACTTACAGTAAGACTCTGAAACAATCATGTACATGAATTAAACCCATGTGGTTACAAAAGATGCAGCTTGAGGCTGTGAGAATTTGGGGGTCACCCACTGTCATGGTTTCATCCAGGTGTCCCCACAAACAAATGAATCTGTTCTGATAGATCGATCCTCAGCTAATGGCAGTTTGGGAATTAGAACCTCGCTGGAGCTGTGTTGTTGGGGGCGGGCTTATGGGAGTTATAAGCCAGCTCCCCCTTGCCAGTATTTGGCACACCTTCCTGCTGCTGTTTTGCTCATGCCATCGTTTTGCCTGTCATGATGGAATCTCCCCTTGGGTCCGTAAGCCAAATAAACCCTTTCCTCCACAAGCCGTTTTGTTTGGGTTCTTTCTGTGCAGCAACTAGAAAGCTGACCACAACAGTTTTGGTACCAGGATGTGGGGTCATCTGTTGCTGCTAGAACCCTGATTCTGTGGCTTTAGCATTTTGGAATTGATATGCAGGAGGAATATGGGCGGGTTTGAAATCTCAGCCTAAGAGATGCCTCGCAGTGCTGTAAGTACAGCGTATTGGATCATTCTGGTCAGAGTTACAAGACCTGAATGTAATGAGAACTATGGATTGTGAGGTTTGGCTTACGAGGGTGAGAAAGAATTTTGTCAGGACCGTGCCAGAATCAGTTTGTGTGAGAGGCTTGCTGCATTCTGCCTGCCTGTGTCCTGGAAACCTGTGCAGGGTTACTTGATGTAAAGATCGACTGGTGTGAGCAGATGGAGATGGCACAGAAAGAAAGATCTTTGGGTCGAAACTGCTGCCCGTTCACCTGCAATTGTTTGAGAGATTACAACCATTGAGACTGGGCCAGCTGGTCTGCATTGGAACATCAAGAAAAATGCGGACTCTGAAGTAAGGGGCCTGAATGCTCTGTTCCCCCCGGATTAACAAGTTGGTAGCCTGCCTGGTTCTGTGGAATATAACAAATGCAAGAAGAGGGTCATTGGATTTTCAACACAGTTTTGTGTTTGAAAAATGGCCATCAGTGTGTGAAGCAGGTGTGCTAGGTTGCCTGCATGGAGCCCGATGGAGCCATTAGGATGAACTGTGGGTTGCAACGGAGACCCAAAGAATTCCAGGACTATGGATGGGTGCCAAGGCGAGCTGCCAGCACCAAATGAAATTTTCCTGGACTGTGAGTAGCCAAGCTGGAGGGGTGGAATTGAATCTCCAAGAGACTTTTTATTGGTTAGAATCATTGAATTTGGAGTTAGAGATTGATGGTGCCCTGCTTGTTTTAAATCTTGTATTGGTTCAATCTGTTTTTGCTGTGCCTCATGTTTTTCAGTGTGAATGTTCTGTGCCATTACGGGTTTATTTTTAGTATTACAGTTCAGTTGAAAGCTGTGGGGACTTAAGAGTTGAGCTGAATACATTGTATTTACATCATGTATGATTATTAGTTTGTGGGGGCCAGGGGCGGACTGTCATGGTTTTATCCAGGTGTCCCCCACAAACAAATGAATGTGTTCTGGGTAACTGATCCTCAGCTGATGGCAGTTTGGATTTTACAACCTCGATGGAGCTGTGTTGTTGGAGGTGGGCTTATGGGATTATAAGCCAGCTTCCCCTTGCCAGTGTTTGGCACACCTTCCTGCTGCTATTACCAGTGCTGTGGCAGAGGTGATGTCCACCCCTCTGCTCATGCCAGTGTTTTCCCTGCCAGGATGGAGTCTCCCCTCGAGTCCATAAGCCAAATAAACCCATTCCTCCACAAGCCACTTTTGTTTGGGTTCTTTCTGCACAGCAACTAGAAAGCTGACTGCAACACCCACATTCTTATTTGTAACCCCTCAACCATGTTCCATAAGCAATCCCAATAAAACTATTGTTTCAACAGCAACAACAAAAAAAGATGCCAACTACATTGAAATACAGTTCTCAAGATTGTGAGGGCTAACCCAGGACCCTGGGTAAAGGACCCCTGCTAGTCTATCATGGAAACAAAGATGGGAGAAAAGCCATCTTTGAAGGTAGAGAGACCCTAACCTCCTTCCACAGTCACTTACTGAGATGTGGAGCTTTAACACAAGGTGCGACTGGGAAGGTAAGGAGCTGTGCAGATCCTCTCCTACCAATTTCCTTTCCTGTTTTTTGGCAGGGCCTGCGGATTCAAGAACTAATGTCGAGAGAAGGGAAGACCAACCCTGCTGACGCCAACAATGAGCCTGTGTACTGCGACCCCAGGTGTACACAGAAGTGTGAGTCCAAATGCCAGCCCAGCTGTTTAAAGAGGCTGCTGCAACGCTGCTCTGAAAAGTGTCCACGGGAAAAGTGCCCACCACCACCAAAGTGTCCTCCATGTCCACCACCGTGCCCGCCATCATGCCCATCACAGTGCCCGCCTTGCCCTTCCCAGCCCTGTGCTAAGGTCTGTCCTCCCAGGTGCCCCTCCAAGTGCCCACCCGCAGAGTGAGGCACCATGGACACCAACCACCCCACTCCCATGGCCTCCATCACCGCCCATCAAACCCGTGCGTGGGATTGGAACTGAAACCATGAACTGACGAGTAAACATGTTCCTCTGCTGTGCAAGACGTCTAATGTGTCAGAGGGTTTGATTTTTCTTGTGATCGTTGTATAGTACTTAGCCAGCAGACAGCAATCCCTGGGCAGTGAGAGCTCTGAGGACTGGCTTCCTCTCTACCTCCTACTGCTCCATGGAGGAAGGCGCCTCTCCACGGAATTCCAGCCCCTGTGAGAGTAAAACCCGAGTCGTCTATAATGTGGCTGTGTCTGGTAAAGTGAGTAACTTCCAGGAGATAATGTAGCAGTAGCCATGAGGGAGAAGGAACAGGACATTGATGAAGAGTCTAGACAGGTTCAGGAAAATGTACCCTTCCACCTTTGCTCTGGGTCCTATTGACACCTATGCAGAAGAGTTCCAAGTTAGAAGCAAAGCTGCAAAGTCCTGCTCCGCTCCCTAACAGGCTTGTGACCTGGCATAGGTTGCTAAACTTCTCCACACTTCCATTCCTATAGTGTTGTTACAGAATAATGCTGAGACCTGGGAAGATGCAAATGCCATGTGCCTGGTTTCCTGGGACACTAAGGTCCTGGGTGAAGGGTTCTGGGTGAAGCACTCTCTGAGTGCTTGGGTATAACACTCCGCACACCTGAACTTGATTGTTCCACGTCTCATTTTGAATAGGCTAGGAGTCTCTGGGCACAATGTTCTCATGTACTCCTGCAAATACATAGCCAGACGGTTTTAAAAAGAAGCTGCATCAGTTACCTGGCATTGATACTGAGCTGCAATTACATAGCATGTCACGACTGAGAAAATCCCAATGAAGGGCAATAGGACTTCTATGTTTACAACTTTTGGGAACCTACAATATTTCAAAATTAAAATTTAAATACAAAACAATAGATGTGCATCTGTGAGGACCTCAATGAGGAATGAACAGGGAAGGCATTTACAGCCAACACTCCAGAGATGATTTTTACAAGGAGCTAGAAGGAAATGATTGGCTCATATTACTGAAAAGGTCACCGGAGTGGAACGTAGAATTAAAGAGAACTGTAGCAACCAAGACCTTGAAGCACAGGGACTCATCACCACACCTGTTGGTCTCCCCCCACCCCCGTTATCATGCTCCTTAGCAAGTGTCCATTCTCTCCTGTGACACTCCACAGAACCAGTCTGAGAATGAGTCAGACAGGAGCTGGCTCCTGTCATCTGCAGAAAGCATGAGCCAATCCCTGTGGCCAATACGACAAAGCTTTGCCACATGGGTAAAAGCAACTGCATTATACAAGTCCACTGCATTTATTTTTATTTTTTTAAGATTTAGAGAAACTTTATTAGATTAAGAGAAGGAAAGAGGAGGAAGTACAGAGTGCCCATCATGAGGGAGGAAAGAAGGGTTAAGCCCAGCCAGTAACTCAAATTGAGGTTATTTATAGATTCTGAATGTGGGCTGAGCTAATCAGCCAAGTTATGGGGCTGAGCTTAACCAACCACAATGTCAGGATCAGATTTAAACCTTCCAGAAATGCTGCTTCCCAGGGAGGGACTCAGGTTGTTTATGGAAAAACAGATCTAGGGAACTCCTTTAGGCAAGAGATAAAGAGAAGCCAGATTCTTCTCTGATTTCTAGCAAAGAGTCCAGAGCATTTATGTTTGGAATTTCTGCAGTCACAGTAAGAGGTCACGAGAGAGGTTGACTCGGGATTGGTTCCCCCATGGAATCATGGTGCATCAATTGCTCTCCATCCTTCTTAAGGACAATGGACATCAAGAAGGTTCAGGACTTGAGAAACAAGCACCAGTACTTCTCCAAGTGCACAAGAACAAACTCCAGGGACCACTCCCAAATGAAGCTACATAATTAACTACTTACAGAAGCAGGATCTAGGACACAGAGCCAGACAAGCCCTTGGGGCATCACTCCTGATTTTCCACACGTGAAAACTAGTAGTTACCTTCTCTGATGAAGAAGCCCTGAGCCTCAATATCTCTTGGCATGCATGGGAGTCTGGCCCCCAGGTTCCCACACTCCCAATACCTTTGTGGTGAGGTGTCTACTGTATACCAGGGGCCTCCGAAAACTCAGGTCAGAGTACTGGGGGATTGTAGTCAACTATCAAAAATAGATGGAGGGCTGGGGAGATGATTTAGTGGTTAAAGGCACTTGTTTGTAATACTATTGGTATTCCAATAGGTTTGATTCCCCAGTACCCACATAAAGTCAGATGTACAAGGTAGCCCATCATGCATCTGGAGTTCTTCACAGTGGTGAGAGGCCTTAGCAACCACTCTCTATACTCACTATCTATCTTCTCTCTCTCTTTCTCTCTCTCTCTATCATCTATCTATTTCAAATAAATAATTTTTTAAAATTAAAAATAGATGGAAAAACATCCCACCTTAGAGGACATTAAAAAGAAGGGAGGCAAAACGTTACAGGCCATTGACAAGGCTCTTGGTTGCCCACCAGAATGGTAAGATCCTATTGCTGAAGACCACATGCTTGGGCTGCAGGTCACTGAGAAATCAAGCTGGAGCTGAGCTGGAAACCTCCTCCCTGTTAACCAGCTGACAGAAAGCTGGAAAAAGCTATGGCTGCCTGCAGCCCTATGGGAGAGAGAAGTCATCAATGGTGGTGAACAGCAGTGGACCTTGCAAGCCTTAGGACTGGCCAGCCAGGCAAAATGTGCCAACTGGGGCAATAGTGGCACATCTATTGTGGGGGAACCAATTACTCTCTAATTGGGCTGGAGGCCTGCTCAACAGGAGGGAATACATGGCTGGTACTGAAGACCTAGTCAAAAGCCTATGGCCAGGGAGGTCATGAGCCCTAGGGGAGTAATGCCTGCTGTTGTCTGGCTAAAAACATATATTATCCACTAAACTGCCTTATGAGCACTTTTTTATGTTTATACCCATACAGTAATGCTACTCTCATTTGGTTAGAGACGCTTCTCTTTTCAGATAGTGGTCACCACTGCGTGACACAAAAGTCTCCATAGTGCTGAGAAGAAATGACAGTGGAGAGTGTTCAGCACTGGGACATCTCTATCACACCCTCCAAGGCTCAGGGTCCATTGCAGAAGAGGTGGCAGAAAGATTATAAGAGCCAAAGGAAGGTAGGACTGCTTACAATGCAAACTTCCAGACACAAAATGGCCTTGATATTCATAACCTCATAGTGTCTGACACTTCCTACGTAAGACCTTCATAATGGAACAGATGATGACATCGAAACAAAATAGAGACTAATTAAGAGGGGGAGGGGACAGGATGGAGGGGGGATTTGAGGAGGGAAATAGGAGTGGGGTGGGAACTATCATGGTCTATTGTCTATACTTATGGAAGCTGTCAATAAAAAAGTTAAAAAAGAAAAAAGAGGGAAGGAGATGGGAAGAGAGAATAGAATAATGAAACATCCTTTCACATCTACTGAAATATCACCTTTAAATCATAAATGCCGTGAGCCAGGTATCGATCATCTTTTTCGGAAACAACTTTGCAAACATGATAAAGCATGAGATGGGCTGGCGAGATCTCAGTGGTTGAAGGCACTTGCAAAGCCTGATGGCCCTGGTTCAATCCCCTAGTGCCCACTTAAAGCCAGATGCACAAAGTGGTAGATACATGCATCTAGAGTTTGTTTGCAGTGGCAGGAGGCCCTGGCACACCCATGCTCTTTCTCTCTCTCTCTCTCCTTTCTCCTTGTATCTCTCTCAAATAAAAAATATAAAAAGTATGAAATGATTCAACAATTTATCCCATCAAATCACTTTGTAGAACTTATACAAAGAAACGTCATTGTAAAGTGGGATAGAAAAGTTACACAGATAATGGCAACCATCATAACAGAAACACTTTAACAAGATTAGATTAAATACTCTTGTAGCTATTACTTGATGGAACAACACAGTCTCTTCCTTTCCTGATTTCTTACTTCCCTGGAGTCTGGCTACAGGTTTGGTAGCTCAGTGATAGAACCCTTGCCAAGCATGTAATGGCCCTGGATCTGATGTCCCAACACAGAAAAAAAATGTACCAAAGGGACCTCAACTGAGTCTATAGCATAGATCAAGTATCTTCAGCCCAAATTTTCTATGACCAATAAGAATAGAAGGAAAGTCAATACTTTATACAGCGGGGTTAAGGGTAACTAGTGTTTTATTTATATATATAGTTTTCTACATTTTCATGAATACACTTGTTCATTTTGTAATAGAAAAAAGTAACAGTTATGAAGTAATAATGAATACTTCAAGAACCTCCAAGGTCTTTGGGAGACCTTGGGCAGAAGCTAGGACACCTGAGGAAACATACACCCTGCAGAAAGCACTTCACCATGTTGCTTTCTTTGCTGGCACGAGATGTCAGTGCTGAGCCTCCAAGTGGCTCCTCCAAGGTCACAGATAAGAAGGAGCCATCTCTGAGAACAGGAAACCATCCATTGCCAGTTCGGGTTTTGCCTCTCTCACGTAAACGAAACCTAAGATAGGCATCTTAATGGTTACTATCCTAGCAAAGAACTGGATCAAAGACAGTTCTGGAAAGAGGACTAGAATTTGATGATGGTGCCACCTCTCCACACAGTGCTATAATTACTCCCTGATCCCATGGCTGTCACCAAGGCTCTGCCTTATACAGATAAGCAACACCTGAAAATGACATCACCCGGTGCAGAGCTCACAGATACTGAGGTAACCTCAGGACCAGGCCCTCTCCTTTCTTGACAAAGCAGCTCTGAGGGTCCATTAAAATAGTCACAAAAGCAAATGCCACCCAAGATCCCTCTGCATTGGCTGGCTTTGAAAATCAGGGCCAGCCTGAGTGTCCACTGAAGCAAACGCATCTTGCCGTCTGCGATGTGAAGCAGCCGATGGGATGGGATGGGATGGAGGGAGAGATGGGATGGAGGAAGAGATGGGATGGAGGGAGAGATGGGAGGTCCAGGGAAGAATGACAAATATCTGGGAAGGCAGTAGAGTTAGGGGTCTCTGCTGTGCTCCATCCCCCAGAGAAGGTGGAGGAGGCTTTCCCATGACTGACTACCTGAGCTGGAGGTGGGCATTTAGGATCTGCAGTGTCTAGGCGAGGAACTAAGTTTCGGGAGGGTTGGGGGGATGGCACAGGGGACAACATAATCAAAGCCACAGTGAGCTGGTTTCAAGAAGAGTTAGGATTTCGAAGATGAGCCAGAATCCAGATTGAAGCAGAAAAGGTTGAAGGCTAACAGCAAACCAAAGAACTTTGGGGACATCACTCTTAAAAAAAAAAAAAATTTATTGACAGCTTCCACAATTATAGGCAAAAAAAAACCCCATGATAATTCCCCTCCCCACCCCTGCTTTCCCCCTCAAATCTCTATCCTATCCCCTCTCCCTCTCAGTCTCTATTCTGTTTTAGTGTCATCATCCTTTTCTCCTATTATGTGTAGGTATTACCATCATGAATGTCAAGGCCATTTTGTGTCTGGAAGTTTGCGTTGTCAGCAGTCCTCCCCTTCCTTTGGCTCTTACACTCTCTCTGTCACCTCTTCCACAAGAGACCCTGAGCCTTGGAAGTTGTAGCTCTTATCCTTGACCTCTTGAAATTGAAGATGTGTACATATGCATGTATATATCATATTGTTTTCATGTTTCAAGCCACCAAGCCCCACAGGCTTATCTGATCTGCATCCTGGCTGTCTTCTTGAAACTTATCAAGATTCTCCCCCACAGTGGTCTGTTTCCCACATTCCCTAGCCCAGACCAGACACGCGCTTACCGCATGACCTTGAAAAAGGCTTCAACACTTTTGCACTCTGCTTTCTTCATTTACAAAAACACAGCTGATAGGTAGTTCTGTGCCATCTGTTTAAAGCACGTGCTGAGGCTAAACTGAGGAAGTGGAATCAGGTGTGCATTTAGGTCCCTCTGGCCCAGAGGGCCTGTGACCCACAGCTCTGTCTGATTCAGACTGCCCCATGTGGGTGACACTAGGGGAAGGGGAGGGAGAGGAATGGAGCACTCTCCTCAGGAATTCACACTCAGTCAGCTCTTCAGAGGCACATGCTTACCACGAAACAGGATGAGCCACATTCTACACTGTTCAGTGTTATTGGACCCATTGCCCTGTAATATGCAAGTGAATGAATCAGAGAGGCCTGAGAACTTTTGTGATCGAAACAAAAGACATAGTTATTTGGTGGGAATAGGGGAAGGGGGAGAGACAGGGTTCTCCAAAGACCTGAATCTCTTCTGTCTAATTATGCCCCGGCTCCCAATAATAATAGCTCTAGAAGTCTAAAATCTGAAATCTCAAGATACCATCAAATCAGATTAGCCCCAGTCTTACTAGAGGACTAGAGATAGCCAGAAAAACTAGTTGCCTTAAATTTTGAGGCAGGACAATCTCCCCAAAGATATTCAAGCCATATTCCCAGAATACTCCTGGTTGATACCAGGAAGACAGAGGGCCGGAGCTCACTCAGTGCTGCAGTCAGCTTTCTCGTTGCTGCCACAAAGAACATGACCAAAGGCCCCTTGTAGAGGACCGTATTTATTTTGGCTTACACACTTGTGGGGAGGCTCCATGATGTCAGGGAAAACAATGGCATGAGCAGAGGGTCATCACCTCCGTCACAGCACTGCAAACAGTGGCAGGAAGGTGTGCCAAACACTGGCAAGGGGAAGCTGACTATAACCCCCATAAGTCCTTCCACAACAACACACCAAGGTTCCAATTCCAAAACTGCCATCAGCTGGCGATCAAGCCTTCAGAACACATTAAGTTTATGGGGAACACTTGGGTGAAACCACCACACTCAGTCATCTGGTTGGGGCTCTGTCACATGCAGAGGGCAATATTGGGTTTTCATGTGGCTATATCATAATCTAATCAAGTAGTAAGCCCACACACACACAAAATGCACAAGTATCCACATACTTAGAAAGTCACAGAGATACCCAGGCCTACTATTCATGGTCACATTCCTAATGTCACACAATATAAGAGATGGAATGGACTCCATTGAGAACCCTATTTTCTGTTCTAATGGTGAAATGGTGAAAGTCAGATCAGAGAGGGTCAGAGACAGGCCTGATCCTGTTAGAAACAGTCAAGTCTCTGGGCCTCTGTGTAACACATGGTCCATATACCACCGTGAGCAAAAGACCAAATATTGGCAGGTCAGAGTAAAGAACCTAGACCAAAGAGAGCCAGAGAAATCAAGGAAGGCTCCATGGGAAGATCTCTTATGTAGTTTGGGGGCCCTAAGGATTAGTGTCTACTCAGTCCTCACAAGAAATCAGTAAAATACTATTTCACCTTCTCAAAGAGAGGAATTGAGCTTCTGAGAGGTTGCCACTAGTCCAAGAGCGAGTCCTGAGCCCTGGTCTACTTAAATGAGGAAATGCTGAGAGTCACTGCTTCAGCTAAGACTTCACTTCATAGTGCCGGATACTGGGAGGTGGGTATATGATTATTTTCTGATTGCTGCTGGCACAAGTTACCACAAATGTCAAGGTTCAAACAACAAAAAAAGTATTCTATTATACTTCTGGAAATCAGAAGTCTACACAGGTCTGTGGACTAAAAGAAGGGCTGTCCAGGCTCCATTTCTTTCTGGAGGTTCTTTGAGAGAATCTCTTTCCTTGGCTTTTCAAGCCTCTAAAGCTGGCCTTGTTGCTGGCTCGTGGGTTGTTTCCAGGTTCATGCCAGCAATGGCTGGTCTAGTGTTTCACATTAGACCCTGGTTCTCCTGCCGGTTTTAACTGACTGAAAGAATAAATTAACTCAGCAGTAGAGGATCCCTCGCTTTCTACATTGCAGGGGCATTACTTTCTTTTTATAAAAATATTTTTATTGGGGCTGGAGAGATGGATCAACAGTTAAGGAGCTTGCCAGCAAAGCCTAATGACTCGGGTTTGAGTCCCCAGTATCCATGTAAGTCAGATTCACAAAGTGATGTATGCTGTGGCTAGAGGCCCTGGTGTATTCATATTCTCTCTCTCTCTCTCTCTCTCTCTCTCTCTCTCTCTCTCTCTCTCTCTCTCTTTCTCTTTCTCTCTTACTCTCTGTATCTCTCTGCTTGCAAATAAATAAATAAAATATTAAAAAATATTTTTAGGGCTGGAGAGATGGCTCAGCAGTTAAGGCACTTGCCTCCAGTGCCTAAGGCCCGGGTTCAATTCCCCAGGACCCACATAGGCCAGACCCACAAGTGGTGGCCCTGGTGTTCTCTCTCTCTCTCTCTCTCTCTCTCTCTCTCTCTCTCTCTCTCTCTCTCTCTCTCT
>PVHP010042304.1:0-15043 GCA_004024765.1 Zapus hudsonius
TCTAATTATAATACAGCTTAGGTCACAGGGTGTGTGGTATTTCTATTGGCTCCTTTTCTGTATCTGTATGCCTCTTGATTGGTTACTTCCTTGGAGCCACATCCCAGGGCCAGCCCACATTCCAGGACAGCCATATGCTTCCTTATATGGTGTCTTTTTTTTTTTTTTACTTCCTGGTCTTTGTGATCAGACATTCTTTGGGGGGGGGGGGGAAGTAAGTCTAAAAATGGAGTCTGCTTTATAAAATGGATTCTTCATTGGTATGGGAAAATTCATGATAGGTTTGATGCTGTCCACCACGTCAGGCATCTACTGGAGGCTCTGAGGACTTGTCCCCTGAGCAGAAGGGGGGACATAGACAACTCAATAGCTAGAAATCAAACAAACTAGTTCAAAGTGGGTAAAGGACCTGAAGAGATATTTCTCAAAAGAAGATACACAAATAGCCAACCAATATGAATTGAATATAGATTCATATTGATATGAATATATAAATGTTTGCATCCTCCCTAATGCAAAAAGTACATTAAATAAAATTAATGCAAATTAAAATGACAATGAAATACACTATTAGAATGGCTGCTACTAAAAAGAATGATATTGGCGCAGAGCTTCAAGAGGTGGTGGAGCTCACCTTTAATCCCAGCACTAGGGAGGCTGAGGTAGGAGGACCGCTGTGAGTTCAAGGCCATCCTAGGGCTACAGTTTCAGAATAAAAAGAGCTAAAGGAAAGGGAATGATCTTGTAAAGGGTGCACTTTTCTTACCCCGCTGACGCTTCTATGCACAAGTACCTACTTGGTGTGGCAAAGCCCAGGAACTCAGCCCCAGCTCTTCTCTGTGGGCAGCAGTGTGCTGTGGGTGTGAGGCCTGCGTGTGATCAGCTGCCCTGTGATCCCTCTAGGTGGCTGTTCATACCCCACTTGGTAAGGTGCTCATGAGGAGGGGGGGGGCGTGAAAAGTGAGCAGCAAGTGGTAGGTGCCCAAAGATACTTAATCTAGAATATTTAAACTGAGTGTGGTTGTGAATCTTGATTTTAAACTTGACAGGGTTCAGAATCGCCAGGAAAGCACACATCTGGGTCTGTCTATGAGGATGTTTCCAGAAAGACCAGGGTCCCAGGTAGAATAAAAAGGTGACAGTGAGCAGAGCAGCAGCATTCATCTCTTTGCTTCCCAACGACAAACATACCATGACCAGTGTCTCGAGCTCCCTGTCATGATGGATGGACTGTGATGGATGGACCCTCAAACTGTGACCGAAAGCAAGCCCTTCCTTCCTTCTTGAAGTCACTTTTGTTAGGTATTTCGTCACAGCATGTTTGCAAAGGAGGTTTTGGGGATAAGAATGAGGACACATTTGAAAGTTATTTGAGCTCTCAGGATCCGGACATAAAATCCCTCTTAACCATTAAACTCGTCACCTATTTTCCAGTGAGCTGGAACAGTGTGACATGTTTAGAATCCTGGTGCCCTGAGGGGAGCCAGAGAGGCTGAGGGCATTTCCAGAGGGAAAGTCAAACCTGGTGAGTCTGAATTTCCATGTGGACTCCAGGCTGAGGTTTCCACAGGAGAGCGTGTCTCCTGCCATCTCCCATGGACGGTGTTTGCCATGGTTCAGGCATCTGGCCGGGCACTCTTGGCCTTAGACTTTCCTGGATCCCCAGCTCAGCCCTGCCAGCTCAGGAGGCTGTGTGAGGGCACAGGTGTGCAGACCTGGGCCAAGAACCGTGCCTGTCTGCCTTGAGACTCCTTAGAGGGTGACAGAGAAGGTGGAGAGAGTGGGAACTGCCCAGGCGGTGCAGAGAGTGCTGTATTAAAAACCATGCCAAGGCTCAATCAGGAAAGTGTTTGCTTTGCAAGCAGGACACTTGAACTTGCCCTTTAGAGCTCGCATAATGCAGGGCATGATGCATGCCTGGAATGAGTTCCAGCGGTGGAGAGAGACATAGGTGGATCTCAGGAACTTGCTGGCTAGCCAGGCTACTTGATGAGCACCCGGCCAGTGAGAGAATTTCTCAAAAAAAAAAAAAAAGTGGAAGGTTCCTGAGAAATAACACCCCAGGTTGTCCTCTGGCCCCCACACACCTGCACGTACACATGCATAGAGAAAACTGTGTCAGAAATACAGGTGACTGAAGATGACCTTTGAGGACTCATAAATCAGCCCCAGCTGGGGACATAAGCAATAGAGCAGCCTCGTGGGAGAGGCAGGTGGGATCCCCAGGTGAGGAATCCACGTAGGCAGTCTGGGTGGCTCTGTGCTCAACAAGGCAAGACTGACCAGGGGAAGCCAGCTGAGATCTTCCTTGGAGCGCAGTGTATTAGGCAGGGTTCTATAGGAGCAGAACAGAATGAACGTGTATTATAATGGGGTTTCTTAGATTAGCTTGCAGGATGCTGGCTGGGCAGTCCAACAATGGCTGTCTGTAGGCTGGAGGGTCTGAGAACCTAGTTGCTCTGTCCACGAGGCTGGATGCCTCAGCAGTCCCAATCTGGCACTGAAGGCCTGGAGGAGTCCTGGAGAAACACTTGGTCTTCCGTCCATGTTGGAAGGCTGCTGAAAACCACAAAGGTTAGCAGCAATGGAGTAGATACACCAGCAAGGAGCATGGGCAGCCAGGCAAAAAGCCTGCGTTTTCCTGGAGCGTTTTTACACACAGTCCACAAATGGAGGGTTGTCCATGCTCTGGGGAAGGTCTTCCTCCCTCCCTCCATCAATCCTCCCTGAAAACACTCTACAGGCCCAGGAGTGTCTCTCACTTGATTCCTCATCTGATAAATTGACGGTAGGCAACAGGAATGAACCAGCTCACGCACTGTGTTCACAGGTGATCTGGGGAGAATGGATGTATTTCCGCTATAGCCTTCCATCTGAGTATCATTCACGTCTGTGTTTCTAAAGTTCTGTGGCTTTCTGGATCCAGAGCATGTTCTACCTTCCATGAAATTCAATCTATGGCATTTGAGGTTCTTGGGCTGCTAGTGTGTAAGAATTTCATTATCCAAGTTTTTCTTGCTGGTGTATGGAAATATAAATTATAGTTTTGTTCCATCTTTTCCAATTCTTAGACCTTTTGTGATGACTTTTTGCGTGCCACGGGCATTGGTAGCATCTCCAATAAAATGCTAAGGGAAGCAGTGATTACTATCATGTTTGGTCCTGATTTCAGGAAGCACGTTTTCAATATTTCACTGCTTGGGTAATGTGTGCTGGAGGGAATGTTTTTATTATATTATGGAAGTTGGCTTTTATTTCTGCTCTGCTAAGATCAGTGCTCCTGAACAGATGTTGAATTTTTATCAAATGCCTTTTCTGAATCTGTGAAGATGAGCATATATGTGATTTTAGCCTTTCTCTGCTAATATATCAGATTATACTAGTTGAGTTTTAATTGTAAAACCAACCTTGTCTTCCTAAAATAAATTTAACTTGTTTATTTTTCTGGTTTTTCAAGGTAGGGTCTTGCTCTAGCCCAGGTTAACCTGGAATTCACTATGTAGTCTCAGGGTGGCCTCAAACTCATGGCAATCCTCCTGCCTCTGCCTCCCAAGTGCTGGGATTAAACAAATGCACCACCACACCCAGCCAACTGGGTTCTTCTTTTAAAAAATATTTTTATTTGTGAGGAAGGGGAGAGACAGAGGGAGTATGGGCCTGTCAGGCTCTCTTGCAGCTGCAAATGAACTCCAGATGCATGCACCACTCTCTGCATCTGGCTTTTTGTGGGTACTGGGGAACTAAACCCTGGATGGCAGGCTTTGCAAGCAAGCAACCACAGAGACCCACAACTAGGTTCTTTTTAATATATTGCTGGATTTAACTCATACTATTTTGTAGTCTCTCTCTTTTAATCTCTCTTTCTCTCTCCTTCTCTCTGTTTCTTTCTGGAGACACCATCTCTTATATCCCAGACTGGCCTTAAACTTACTATGTAACTAAGGATGACCTTCAACTCTCCTCTTGCCTCTACTTCCCAAGTGCCAGGATGACCTGAGTGGTGGAATTGCAGGTGTGTACCATTACAGTTGGTTTATGTGGTCCTGGGGACCAAGCTCAAGGCATTCTACATACTAGCCAAACATCCGGCTACCTGAGGTACAGCCTCACTCCCCCTTTCTCATTAGGAGACAGGATATTGCTATGTGGTCCAGCTGGTCTCAAATTCTTTTTCAAGGTAGCAGCATCTCATTCTAGTCCAGGCTGTCTTGGAATTCACTATGTGGTCTTTGGCTGGCCTTGAACTCACAGCGATCCTCCTATCTCTGCCTCCCGAGGGCTGGATTAAAGAAGTGTGTACCACACCCGGCTTGTTACTCCTGCTTCAGGCCCAGCCTCCCTGCTCTGTACTGGGAATACAGGTTACACCCCCACACCCAGCTTTGCTATATTGTGTTTATGGATTTTTTTAATCCTTTTTCCTTTTTAAAAATGAGCCAGTATTTCTCATTGTCTTGGAACTCACTAGGCAGGCTAGACTTGTTAGCTAGCAGAATCCTGTCTCTGCTTCCCCAACACCAGGGTTACAAACATGCACCATCACACTCACTCATTTATGTGGGTGTTGGGGATCAAACTTACGTCCTCATGCTTGTGAGGCAAGCGCTTTGCCAATTGAGCTATCTCTCTAGCCCATTCCTCTATTTTTAATTTATTATTATTTATTTATAATAAAGTGAGGGGGGTAGGTACACCAGGGCCTCCTGCCACAACAAATGAACTCCAGACACATGTGCCACTTTGTGCATCTGGCTTTATGTGGGTACTATTGAACCCTGTTTGTTAGGCTTTGCAGGCAAGCACCTTAACCACTGAGCAATCTCTCCAGCCCCATTATTCTATTTCTAATGCGAAAGTTTCATTTGAGGGGCTGGGGAGGTGGTTCAGTGGATAAGGTACTTGTACAAGCCTGAGTAGCTTAGTTCAGATCCTTAGACCTCACGTGAAAGCGAGAAGCCATGGTGCACTTCTGCAGTCCCAGCATGCCAACAAGGAGATGGGCATGGAAGCCATGGAAGCAGGAGAATTTCCTGACCAGGTAGCCTGGTGACCTCAGTGGTGAACAATGAGATGACCTTTAGCAAGGTCAAAGGCGAGGTATGATACCAAAGTGTCCTCTGGCTTCCACACGCACACTGAGGCACATGCACCCACAGTTGCACACACGAACACACACATACACCATAGACACCAAAAAAAGTTTCATTTGATTTTCTTTTGGCTAAATTTCCCCATCATTAATTTATTGAACCTATTACCCATGGCTATTTTAATATCAATTTCTGATAATTCTCTTGGAACTTTACTGGTCTGCTTTTCTTTTTCTTTTAGCCAGTCTTCACTTTTATTCAACATTTTTCACCCCTCATCTCTTAGGCAGGGCCTTCCAAGTAGAAAGTAGCAACATCTCATAGCTGCCTTAGCTCTGCCCTCGAGATGTAAGCACAATGGCAAGAGGCTGTGGCTGGCAGAGGCAGAACTGATGTGTGCAGCGAGGGCAGCAGACAGTTTCTGTAGTCCTTTTCTTTGGTGTGTGTATTGTGTGTGTGTTTGTGTGGTGTGTATGCATATATGTATGTTTGCATGCATGTGAATACAGGTGTGTGTGTGCGGAGAGGCCAGAGGTTGATGTTGGGTTTTGTTGTGGAGACCTTCTCATTGCTGAGACAAACACCGAACCAGAAGCAGCTTATGGGAGCAAGGAGTTTGTTTCAGGCTTACAGATTCAGGGGAAGTTCCATCGTGGTGGAAGATCCATAGCAGAGAGAGAAAAACCAACACCAGCAAGCACCAAGAGCCAGGTCTCAAGCTGCCTCTCCACACACCAAGAAGGGTTGAACTCAAGATTCCCACCCCCTCCCACTGAACCAGCCTCCTCCAGCAGGGCTCTTCCTGCTAGAGACTTAAGTAGGGAGTTTAATAAAAAATATCTGAAAAACAATCTGAGTCTGGGATGGAGAGATTTCTCAGTGGTTAAGGAGCTTTCCTGCAAAGTTTAACAACCCGGGTTCAATTCCCCAGTCCCCACATCAAGCCAGATGCAGAAAGTGGTGAATGTATCTGGAGTTCATTTGTAACAGCTGTAGGCCCTGGCCCACTCATATATTCTCTCTCTCTCTCTCTCTCTCTCTCTCTATATATATATATATATATATATATATATATATATATATATATATATATATATCATCTGTCTCTCTTCTATCTCTCTCTGCTTGCAAATAAATAAATAAATAAATAGAATTATTAAAAAAATTCCTGAGTCTATGGGGGACATACATTTACATTCAAACCACCACAGGTGCCTCCTCAGTTGCTGTTTATCGAGTCTCTCACTGAACGTGGAAGTCACCATTTCAGCAGACTAACTAGCCAGCAAGCACTAAGGATACTCCTGTCGTTGCCTTCCCGGCGCTGGGATTCCAGGTGCATGCCACCATGCCTGGTATTTAATGTAGGCTCTGGGGTTCTGAACTCAGGCCCTCACGCTTGCATGGTAAGTGCTTCACACACTGAGCCATCACTCCTGGCCATGTCTGTGGTTCTAAAGTGTCTCTTGGAACTGGTTCTGGTCAGAGAAGAACATGCAAAGTTGCATTGCAACACTGCTCCACTCCACCTCGGCTCCCTGAGCCAGTGGAGGAAAGACTCTGTGGCAGTTATTATTTATTTTATAGTTTTTGTCTGAGTTGATTTAAATTATGCTGGGAGGTCAAGAGCTGTGCTCTTGCTTATCTTCTGCAAGGAACAGAGCTCATTCTATTTTGAGAGTGGAATTTAATATTTTCCTGCAGAAGCTAATTCTATGGCCGCAGAACAACAATGTGTTTGGGGCTCACAGATTCCCTGGTGTGTGCTCAGCATGGACCACGCTGCAAAGCTGGCTGAGGCCGACCTGAGCTCACCTGCAGAAGCCACAGGTCCCATGCTCTCTTATTCCTGGCAGACAGTGCCATCTGGACCCACCACTACTCACGGCGTGGGTTTCTGACAGCATAACCCACACAGCATGGGCCACCTGTTCCCTGGGAGATAGGCAGAATGGAGGTGATATGTCTAGAACATGTCCAGCTAATTCTTCTGGGTAATATTGGATAGAATAATAAAGAATGAAGGGTCATTGTTCATTTTATTTTCCTAACATTTTGTTAACTGTTTGTATTGAGTGGGTGTGGTTTGAATGTAAAATGTCCCCCATAGACTCATGAGTTTATAATTAAGCTATCTATTGGTGGAGCTTTTGGGAGCTGGAGCCATGCTGGAGGAGGTGTGTTGCTGGGGAGGTCCTTGAGGTGTTTTAGCCGAGCCCAACTTGCTGCCTTCAGCTCACTCCTCCCTGCTGCTGCTGAGATGTGCTTTCCTCCCTGCTGCTCCCACTGTGCTTTCCCTGCCGTAATGAAACTTCCCCTTGAAACTGTAAGCCAAAAACAAACCCTTCCCTCCATAAGCTGCTTCTAGCTGGGTGCTTTGTCTCAGCAACAAGAAGGTAAGTGTTGTGTAGGAGAAGACTTAGATATGAGGTAACTGAGGAAAAGTGCATCTGTTTCTTTGTGCCTGTGTCCCCTGGTAGTCAGAATGCTCCTAGTGGCTAAAGATCCTTGAAGCTGCAGTTAGTTTGTCCCCACTGTATCAGACATTAAGATTCCAGAGCTTTCTCCCACACAAGTGCATTGGGGAAGGGTCTATAGCCTTAAAAATCCTGGCATGATTCTAATATCACTTGCACCATTTTTTGACTCTTCTTTTGTGGGGATTATGGGAGGAAATACCCTAAAATGGAAATCCAGTCCATCATGATTTGGGAGGGAAGGATCACTATACCTTGTGAATATGCTACCTGCCTCAAAAATTCATAAAACTTCTTTCAAGCCTATACTGCAGAGGCTGGAAAGATGGCTCAGTGGTTACAGTGCTCACATGCAAGCGTGAGGACCAAGTTCAGCCCTTCAACACCCACCTAAAAGCCACATGTGTCAATGGGTGCCTGTCATCCCAGTGCCGAGGAGGTGGAGACAGGAGGACCCCTGAAGCTTGCTGGCTGCTACTCTAGCCGAATTGATGAGCTCCAGATTCAATGAGATCACTGTCTCCACAAATAAGGTGGAGAGGGACTGAGGAAGATACCCAATGTTGACCATACACATAAAGACATACATGGACACAGACATCATACACACGAAAACAAAGAAAAAGAACCCCTCTCTTCACATTTCCAAAGTCACTGTGTGCAGCTTCCCCCCAATTTGGGGCATCCCACTCTGGTATCTCTTTGGGGTGTATACTCTGCCTTGCAAAATAAATTTCCCTTTGGACATCTGAAATTTTAACTCTGAGAAGACAAGGTTCTTTTAAAAATATTTTTATTTGTTTATTTGCAAACAGAGAGAGACAGGTCCACAAAGAGAGAATGGGCACGCCAGGGCCTCCAGCCACAGCCAACGATCTCCAGATGCATGTGCCCCTTTGTGCATCTGGCTTTATGTGGTTACTGGGGAATCAAACTCAGGTCTTGAGGTTTCGCAGGCAAGTGCCTTAACTGCTGAGCCATCTCTCTAGCCCAAGACAAAGTTTTCACCCACTGTCTTCTCCGATGGCTGCTCTTTGAATCAAGTGTAGTTTTTTTTTTTCTTTTTGAGGTAGGGTCTCACTGTAACCCAGGCTGACCTGGAATTCACTATGTAGTCTCAGGGTGGCCTTGAACTCATGGCGATCCTCCTACCTCTGCCTCCCAAGTGCTGGGATTAAATGTGTTCACTACCACGTCTGGCAAAGTGTAGTTTTATAGATTCAATTTTGGTCTCTGCACAAAGGCACCTGAAGTGACAGGCAGCAATGAACCTGGTGTTCCTGTTTGATTATCAGCCTGCAGCTGATTGAACATGAACAGAGCAGATCAGAAGCTCTGATCAGGCATCTGTGTATAGCAGAGGAGATGGGGTGGTTACTGTGTGGTTGAACACACAATTATTAGTTGGGATGGGCTGGGTTTCCAGGATACCAGTGGTTTCCACTGTCTGTTCCGAGGCAGGGTGTCTGCAGGAGAGTTGGGCCAGGACTGGGGAGCCGATGATGGGGACATGGCAAGGATAGAGGGACAGCCATCCCCCACCATGAGACTACATAGGAGTCCCGGGAAATTGTGTGTGAGATTTCCCTGCTAGCCACACTTTGTGGGTGTGAGGTCATCTAACCCCCAATTTCCCCATCTGCCCCCAAGCCAGTTAAGGGAAAGGGAGGTGGTGAGAACAGTGAGGTCAAGATTTAGGTAGATGTGAGAGCCATGGTGGGAGAGATTATCCAGAGGCATGACCAGGAGAACCTGGCTGAATACTAGGCTATCCATGGTCCCCTGTCACAAGAACTGATCCAGACGACCCATGGAGGAGGTTATCCAGCGGATTGGGGAGGGGAGGGCAGCGGGGAATTGGGGATAACAACTCATTGCTTGCCCACTAAATATTGTAACTCATTATGGACAATAAAAAAAAGATTTAGGTAGATTACAAATGAGTTTCCTAATACCTGCTCTCAGCTCTAGGTGTACACCCACGGCTTCCTCTTTGTACCCTGGCAGTCCCTACAGATAGCATAACAGTAGCCCCCGAGGCTGGTGAAAGCTTGGTGCTTCTCACTGGGCAATTCACTTTTGTGGAGGGTGAAGGACCAAATGACAAATGACTGGGACAGGCACAGGGGTGTCAACCCCTCTGGACCCCTCCACAGACAGGTGCCTCAGCCCCAGTGCCAACCTTGCCCCTAGAGTTTCTATCATCCTACTTGGCTCACATATTTCTACTTCTCTGTAGTGGCTCCTCTGGGAGGGAGACATTCACGGAGCATGTAGGTGCTCCCATGGGTGCCATCCATCACCTGTAAAATCCTAACGGAAGCTTATGAACTGCTAGAGCTCTTTTCCTTTCCCCAGGAAGTTAACAACCAGAGGGAGTTCTTTGTGCAAAGGAGACCATGAAGAAGAACTTAAAGAGCTGGAGATGTTGTGACACTATGAAATTTTCCTGTGACATCTTTGAACCCCACAGGGACTTAGGTACCCAGGGCCTTTCCTACCACACTGCATGTTCACAAAGGACAGCACTTCCTGGAATGAGAACCTGGACATCTTCTGGTGCTATTGCTCAGCCATCTCTAAACTAGGTGTCCCTGTCTAGATCTGTCCCTAGCCTCACCCAGCCATGTCCTGCCACTTAGAAGGCTGGATGACAAGGGAAGTCGAATGTTGAGGTGTAGGGTTCCTAAGCCAGATGTCTTTGTTCAGACCTCAGTTCTGTCCCCTAGTAGTGACATGGTCTGGGGCAAGTTACCTGGTCCCTCTTTGTCTCAGTTTCCTCAATGTGAAAGTGAGGACACTCACCATGGCGGTGTTTGTGACAATGATAAGAGATAAGACCTGTCTCCCCCCAGCTTGCACTCTGAGCATCGGGCGCCCTGGGAATGCAGGATGATTGATTGAACCCACCTGGCTGGCCAGCATTTCATCGTGGTGCTGGTTGAACTGACCCCAGGGCTTTTATTATTTCCATTTTACTTAGCCCAAGAGGCAGTAAATTTATTTTAAGGTAATGATCTTGCTCTTTTCCTCTTGTTCCCATAAATTATGACCCAATAGGTTGTGCACAAACAGTTTGGTTTGATATTCCCCATTAATCATCGCTATGTTTTGTAAGTGAGCTTCAGTGCAATGGACTGGGTTTTAATTAAATCTTGAAATTTCTGGTATTTCCCAGCTCCCTCTCATGTTGGACTAGAAAAGGGGAAATCCACACCATTTCATGGGGAGCAATTCCCTTTGCTACAAAAATGAAAAACAGGGCTTGTTTTCCTTCAGAAATCTTGTTCTAGAATATTCCGCCTTCCTTGCGGTGCCTGATAGGATATCACTCTGCTCTCTGAAATGAGGGGGTGTGCTGTGATTGTTCCTAGGATGACATAAACAAATGTCTATTTACCCCACATAGAGCACTGCAACAGCCTAAAGGAACAATTCTTCCCGAGTCTAGTTTAGCAAACCAGTGAGTTTATTTGGGGTTACTTACAGGTGTATGGATGACTCCGTGACATCACTGAAAAGCCCACCTTAGCACAAAAGCCTCGTCCCTGGTACTCCCTGCCTGAATTACAGTCAGCTCCCCTGTCGAGGACTTTCTTTCCTCAACAATTGTCACTTCTCATGCCCTGCCTGCTGGATCTCCTGCAGCCCAACATCTGGAGTGAGTCTATTGTTTATGCATTTCAAGTTGCTCACTAGCTCCTCCCTAGGTTAAAACCTGAGATGCTGGGCTCTCTGAACCCTGGTGCCCCTTCTCCCCAGCCCCACCTTCCTGAACCACGGAGGCAGACTCTGGTCTTTGGGTGTGTGGAGTTTTGTGTGGCCCCTGGGCCTTGCTGATACTGGGGTCCCATTTTCTGATGGCCGACACCCTATTCCTGATACCACAGCATGGTCCTGGAAGGCAGAATTTCATCTTGTAGCCCAGGGGAGGCTCTGGGGTTTGTTGAGAGAGTTTGCTGAGGGCCAGTTGGGATAATGAGACAGTGGAGTTCAGACAGTGATGATGGCTGAAACGTCCCTTGATCGATACTCTAATTAACTTAAACCTCCTGTAACAGGGTGAGTTTAGATAACGCCCAGCAAAAATTCCAATGCACCCAAAGTTTAAAGAGTGCCTGAGTTCTTGTCTACAACGTTAAAGAATTAAAATCATAGACAACAAGATAGTAAGGTATAGTGGGAGACTTTATTATTTAAGGGAACATGGGGAGTTACAGAGTTCTCTAGCCACCAGTGTGGGGAAAACATGTGTCAGAGAGTTTACTAGAACTTATGCTATTCAGCTAAACAAGCAGCAGAAGAAAAGATAACAGAGGGCTCCCATCATGAGAAGGAGAGGTTCATGAGGAGAAAAAATCTCGAACCATTAGCTGGGGTGGGGTAGGCCTTACCTTTCTAAGGCCCGGAGATTCAGAGATCCTTCTGCTAGCTTGCCATGTGGGAAAGAGAGCGCTTTCTACTAGGAAAGTTAATTTAAGTTTTTCCTAGGTGAGTCAGAGAGACAGCTGATTGGTTTATATCTGACCAATCAGTTTTAGCACCTAGGTTTTAGCTCTGGAGAGACACCTCCCACTCAAGGGGGGGTTGTCTCTGGAGCTGCATGACCATCACATTCCTGTCAGGGCTCTTTAGATGGACTTGGAACCTCTGTTCCTTTTCCTAATGGGGCCACATTACATCAATCACTTCTGCTTTTAATTTGTCCCTTTTAGTTGGCTTATTGGGGAGGATTGCGAGACCAGCCTAGTTTGAGGGCAAGGGCTTTGACCTTCAGTCTGGTCACAGGCTGAGGGAGGTGACACCTCTCCTTGAGTCTCATTTCACTCACTAAGGGTGACGTGAACCTAGGCTGTCTGCCTGCTACAGAGATGGAGAACACCATTCTGCGGGTAGAGATTTGGAGCGATGCATTTCTACATCATAGGGGAATGAGGGCTACTAGTTCTGTGTGATGATTAGACCGAGCAAAGCTCTCTTTTCATTTTCAGCCAGAAAGATATGTTTCATTTCTGGATTATCTTCAGGTTGTCCAGGAATCCTGTCAATCATTAGTGCTTGGAGCTACATTTTCAAATAAATTACACTTAATCATACGACCACCCGTGGCTGTCAGAGAAGGTCTGGAAGCATGGGTTCAGTCCCTGAGATTCATGTAATTAAAAATCCAGCATTTTCTATGAAAGAGATAAGAAAATAACTTAAAAGGCCCGGCACCATGATGGTCTGAAAGTAAACATGATTAAAAGTCTAACTACATAAAGAATTTATTTTTAATCTTCATTCTCCTTCCTAGTGTGGAGCGAAGTATTCAGACTATTTTTTTCCATCTTGGGCTGAATGTCAAAATTTACATTTAAATGGGCCTAGTTTGTAGGGAACCTGTAGCTACTGGGGTCCTAATGACAGAGTTAATTTATGTGGTTTTAGGTATATAGGTTTGCTGAGACCTTGGCCTTGAAGTAAGTGGGTGAGGCCAGCTTTTAAAGCTGCTTAGGAGGCCACTGTCCTCAGAGACCAACTGTCCCTGTGGGACTTGGAAGTGGATTGATGTCTTTCTTCTGAGTTCTGTCCTTGCCTGGTGACACTCTTTCTTTCCTCTTACAAGCCCAGGGATGAGCTGGGGCAGAAGTCTGCAGCCCTAGGCCAGGGCTCTTCCTCACAATGTGCACCAGAGGGTTAGAGTCAGGATCAGGGTCCAGAGGGCACCTGCTGAGGTTTCCAGATTCTTGTGTCCTGGGACAATAAATTGGATCAGTTATGCACAGATAGTAGCAGAAATAGAGACAATTTTGTGGGAGTTTAGGAGAGAGATCCCACACAATGCTGCCAAGCTCCTCCTTAACCCCTCCCCAATCAGAACTTTGCCTTGCCTCCTACAGGATCAAAATGGGTATTGTTAACTCTTGTTTCTTAAACATATATGTACTTCTTTCTGGTGCTTTTTTTTTTCAATTCCATACCCCAGTACCCTAACAGCAGTTAAGGTTATTTCTTCAGAGGGGGTTATTGTGATGGGTCAGGCAGCTCCATAGGCACCTGCCCCTTGAGTGGGAGGTGTCTCTAGCCAGAGCTCAAATCTAGGTGCTCAAACTTATTGGTCAGGTATGAACCAATCAATGGTCTCCCTGCCCACCTAGGGCAGGAAATACTGACAGAACAATAATCCAGCCTTCTTCCTCACCCACATGGCCTAGAAGAAGGACCTCTGACTCTCTAGGGACCGGTGAGGTCTCCCCAGCCCCCACCACAGCCAGTGGTGAGGGGCTGGATTTCTCCTCCACCTGAATCTTTTCTTCTCATGATTTTTCCACTTTCTGCTTGTTTAGCTGAACAGCATAAGTACTGTTAAATTTAACACTTGTTTTCTCCCCACACTGGTGGCTGGAGAACTCTGTAACTCCCCATGTTCCCTTAAATAATAAAGTCTCCCACTATACCTTACTATCTTGTTGTCTATGATTTTAATTCTTTAACTTTGTAGACAAGAATTTGGTTACTCCTCAAATTTTTTGAGGAATTTCAAATTGGAATTTCAGCTGGGTGTTATCTAAATTCTAACCCCCGCTCACCCCGCAACAATTTGTTAATAAGGAGAAAAGCAGGGGTGGGGAGATGGCTCAGTGGGTAAAGTACTTGCCAAACAAGCATGAGGACCTGAGTTCAGATCCCCAGCACCTGTGTAAAAGCTGCCCATGATGGTGCCCGCCTATATTTCCAGCATTGTGGAGGCAGAAACAGGGATTCCCCGGGACTCACTGGTTTGCTGGTCTAGTTGAATTGGTGAGCCCTGGGTTCAGCAAGAGACCCTGTCTTGAAGAATAAGGTGGAGGAACTATTGAACAGCTATGGTAGACAGGCGGTTAGATAGAGAAGGCTCACGAAAGAGAAGCCACTATCGCCCTTCCTGCCCAGGGCAGAACTGGAATTCAGCCTCTCTCTCTCTCTCTCTCTCCCTCTCCCTCTCTCTCCCTCTCGTTCTCTTTCTCTCCCTCTCCCTCCCTCTCTCTCTCCCTCCCTCTCTCTCTCCCTCCCTCCCTCTCTCTCTCTCTCTCTCTCCCTCTTGCTCTCTTTCTCTCTCTCTCCCTCCCCAAACTCAGTTGTGTATGGGTGGACCCCTTCTCTGAACCCAGGACAATTATACAGGTGTGCCAACTTTTTCTGGAAACAATCCTCAGACCCTCCACGTGGGTGGGGATTCCCTTTCTGGCTCTTTGACTACTCATATGTCCTTTCCATCCTGGAAGCTTGGTTGCCAAATTGGGAAGGGATATTTCTTTGTTACTATTTTTATGGCCTTTTGATTTCTTTGAGAGCACAAGCTTTAAAAAAATTTTTTTTTAAATCCCTTTTCACATTTTTCCCAGGCCCATGGACTTTCATCTGGGCCCTAGGACCACGTGGATTTATCCATTTTCCCTTCCTGGGTTTTTGGACCTCATATCCTTGATATTCCTGAATAACGATGTAATGGTT
>PVHP010042305.1:0-15053 GCA_004024765.1 Zapus hudsonius
ACTCGGCACAAGTTCTCAGGACACAGGCAGGCAGAATGCAGCAAGCCTCTCACACAAACCACTTCTGACACAGTCCTGACAAAGTTCTTTTTCACCCTCTTAAGCCAGACCTCACAGTCCATAGTCCTCACTGCATTCAGGTCTTTCAACTCTGACCAGAATGTTCCATCAAGCTATACTTATAGCAATGCAAGGTGTCTCTTAGGCCGAGGTTTCAAGTCCTTCCACGTTCCTCCTGCAAATCAGTTCCTAAAGGCCAAAAGCCACAGAATCAGAGTTCTAGCAGTGACAGACCCCACACACTGGTACCAAAACAATGGCATGAGCAGAGGGTGGACATCACCCCTTGGCTAATATCAGGTGAACAACAGTAGTAGGAGAGTGTGCCAAACACTAGCAAGGGGAAGCTGGCTTATAACCCCCATAGGCCTGCCCCCCAGCAACACAGTTCCAACAAGGTTCCAATACCCAAACTGCCATCAGCTGGGGATCTAGCATTCAGAACACATCCATTTGTGGGGGACACCTAGATCAAACTATCATAGAGGGCTTCTTGCTACTGCAAACAAACTCCAGATATATGTGCCACTTTGTGCATCTGGCTTTGTGTGAGTACTGGGAATTGAACCCAAGTCATTAGGCTTTGCAGGCCAGCACCTTAACCATTGAGCAATCTCTCCAGCCCCTAGGATTGATGTTCATATTGCCTCTTCTGTATTCCCTAATTTGTCCATCCATACATGTCCCTAGCAAGAACTGTTTTGTGACTCCTCATAACTGGTTTTGATAAATCAAGAATAATTTGATTCTCTATATCATCTAGAGGGGGAAAATAGCATTTTTCTTCATACCACCAAATACCTGGGAGGTGACTTGGACCCAGGACCATGGTGAGTCTAGAGAGGAAGGGAGTCTGCACTTTGCTGCCCCCATTCACAGGCTCTGCCAGATGGCTGGGCCTCAGGCCCAGGACCACACATCAGCCACCTGTCCAGAGGCATAAGTCATCCATCTTTCTGAGATAATTTTCTTACTTCAGTGCATAGAGAGCTGTGGGCTATCTTTGGCCGGGGAAAGAATGTTGACTGTTTCACACACAGAAACATAAATCACTCTCTTTAGGCCTTGTTAACTTTTACTTATAAACTGTTTTAATGTAGAACTGTCAGGACCCCGTGAAAATAATGGGTGGTGACAGGTTTAGGATTAAAATCTTTTCAGGTAGTTAGGATGGTGAGGTAGGTTATAAATTGCTTCTAAAGAGCTGAGGCGTGGACTCTGAGCTTTCCCTGCCTACTCCAAATGGCACCAATGAGGCAGCCGGGACAAGTACATGCCAGTAATCCATCTTAATTATTTGTCAGCAAAGCCATCTTAATAAGAGATGTCTTTCATTTTGATTAAAATGACCCTTGGTAATCTCAAAAGAGCCTTGTTTGAAAAACTCCATTGATAGGGGAAAAGTCTAGTCTTTGGGGGCTTGGAGTTTTATGTCTCCAGAAAGGAAAATCAAATCAGAGAAAAAGAAATATCGATAGCTCGGGTGTCCAGCGGTATAGATAAACCAGTCAGTCTCAGGTGCCAGTGTATCAGTGGTTCATAATTTCTCTCACAGCTTGTCATATCTGAGGTCTAGCTCCCGCCCTGGCTGCTGACTCACAGGGAGGCAGGGCTTAAGGAGAGGCCACAGCCCACCTCTACACAACCTTGAGAAAGTAGGTGCTCCATTGCATGACCAGTGCAACATGGGATTCCACGTGGTAAGCAAAGAAAGCTTAGCTGGTCTAGGGACGCTAGTGGTTGGCTCAGAGAACGAAGAACAGGTGTCTACCAGAAGCTTGAGGGGGAATCTGAGTGTTAACTGGTAGAGCTGTGGGTAGAGAAGTACAGTCCAACATGCAGGCTAGGAGCCGGCCATGGTGACTCACCCCTTAAAGAAGGAAGGCAGAGGTAGGAGGATCACTGTGGGTTCGAGGCCAGCCTGGGACTGCAGAGTGAGTTCCAGACCAGCCCGGGCTGGAGTGAGAGTCTACCTTAGAAAAAGATAGAAAGCAAAATGCAGGCTAGGAAATCCATGCCCCATCCCTGCTGCTGAGTACATCTCAGGGCTTAGGAAATACAATGAGTACTGTGGTCAAGGCCGCTAAGAGACCAGCCCAAACGAATCCTTTGTTCACTAACAGCCAGTTGTTTATCTGAGCGTGCCAATGCTAATCTGTGCCTGGCATACTTTAGTGAACAAAGCCAACAAAAATCTCTCCATATGCAGAGCTTGCATTCTAGGGAAGTTAGTGAATCGACAACAAGACTTGTCCATCAAACAGGACCAAGGTCACTGTCATGATTTGCTCCTCAAAACCAGAACTGCTGGAAAGGGCAACCGTGTAAATGAGCTGGAAGGGCTGATCACTGCAGAGGCTCCTACCCTTCTGGATGAAGACGCCTGTCTGCAGCTTGGAGAAGCTCTATAATTCAGTAACAATTTGCTAAGATGTTTCTGATGTTTAAACATGTAACTATAGTTACAGGGCTTTAGAGAACCATCTGCTAGACTTTAATTTATTTCTCAGGACTGAGGATCGTAGATCATGGAATAACACATTCAGAAACATTCTCTTCTCCATGTTTGCAGCTTAAGACAATCGTATGTACTGGCATGAAGTAACTAACATTCTGTCTGTCGTTGAACTTCTCCCCCATGAGTTCTCATTGATAGACAGGAACAAAATAGAATCTCAGGGGTGTGATGAATGGCTATTATTGTGACATCCGGCCTGGAAATATAAGATGATTTAAGACCCGTTTCCATAGGATATGTCTTTCATTTGTGTCATGATCTTGGAATGCTGAAGAGACTGGCCTTGAACTTTCAATCCTCCCTCAGGCACATAGTAACTAGGATAACAGATATAGATCACTACACTTGGCTTCTAGAAATTTTTTTTAAACAGTTTTTTTTTTTCTCCATTAAATTTGTAGGACTATTCCCACGTAATTCCAGAGGGTCATTAGCAGCTGCCCAAACCCAAGGTAGAAAGGTTTACAAAGTGAACTTCTAAGGCTCACAGGTAGAATTATATGGGAACCATCTGACTTTTAATCCACTATCATCAGGAAACACGCAGATGCATTTCTAATAATCAAATTTTCCTTTTAGCAAAGATTGGTTGACTTAAGCCCAGTGCACCTCTAGGAGTTCCAAATTATTGGAGGAGAAACATTGTAAACATAGAAATTTATGGAATTGATACAATGCTACAATATGATACAATGCTGTAAAACTATATTTCAAGATATGATGCCAGAGTAGCAGCCTAAAACTCTAACTTGCACATGTCCCAGAGGAAGGGACATTTGTATTTCCTTGAGGAATTTTTAGCGACTGCAAACAGACTGTGAAAAGTCAGAGAGGCAAGAAGGGCATGGAGCGACATAGCAGCAAGCGTGGTGAATGGTTCCTATGAAAGAGTGGTGAAAGACGATGTAGAGATCCTGGCCGAGGTCCAAGCATGGTGTGTCTTTTCAACTATCCTGGGGGATTTAGACCTGCTCTGAAAGATAGCAAGCAGCATTTGAAGGAAGACTTCTGTGTGTGTTGGTTTTCTGTTATGATATCAAATACCTGAAGCCATCACTTAGAAAGAGAAAAGAAAAGCTGAAGAGATGGCTCAGCAGTTAAGACACTTGCCTGAAAAGCCTAATGACCCAGGTTCAATTCCCCAGTACCCATGTAAAGCCAGATACACAAGGTGCATCTGGAATTCGTTTGCAGTGGCTGGAAGCCATGGCACATCCATTCTCTGTCTGTCTGTCTTCGATTTCTCTCTGCTTGCAAAAATATCTGTATATGTATGATGTATATATGTATGTATGTATACGTATATAAAGAGATAAGGTTGAGTTTGGCTTACAGTTTTGCAGGTTACAGTCCATGGTTGGCCCCTTTGCTTTGAGCCTGTGTCTAGACAACATATCTTGTCAGAAACATGCAATGGAGCCAAACCGAGCTAATAAGCAAAGGAGAGTGAGGAAAGGACTAGAGGTCATAATTCTCTTTAAGGGCATGACTCAATGACCTCACGACCTCCCACAAAATCTCATCTCTCAAAGTCTCTGCCACTTCCCATGAGTGCCACCCTGGGGACCAAGCTTTTAATACATGGACAGAACCAAACCACAAACCACAGCAGCTACTTTCAGCTGATGTCATCTACATACACTTAGCCCATCCTCTCTGAAATAATGGGGCTCTTTGCCCAGAACATTTACCCATCTGTGGATCAAGTCTCAACCCCAGTTTCAAAGATTCATGGTTAGTGGATTCATTGGCAATGGAACGGAGGGCTTAGCAGATAAGAGGAGTCAAGTAGACATTTGGCCTAAATCCGAAGCTTCTAATCCAAAGTTTAGGAGCAGTGATCAGTCTATTTCTGACCTCAGAGGTCTGAAGCTCCTATACGTGAGGCCCATGGACCAGACTGTATCCCTAAGGAGAGTCTCAACTCCATATCATATGAAACCTGCCAGACAAAAGTTAGTAAATAATACACTCGGGTTTTTGGTTTTGGTTTTTATCTATTTCTTTCTTGGTACTTTAAGAAAAAGTCATATAAAAATAATTTCCAGGAAGTATTTTTATCTTTAGATTTTTGCCCAGATGACTTTCGGATGTGATGCGGTAGCATTCTGCCTTATTTAACAAGCCTGGAAATGAGAAATAAATGAGTCGATATGATTGGAGAATTTTGAAGCCTTCCCTTTCAATGCTACTCATTTGTTTTATAGTCTGGATGGGATGAAATTTAGCAAATCCAACTTGCCCTTCAATTGGGAGAAGATTGGAATCTGTTCACTGAACATTTCTAGTTGGATTCTCTCTCGTGCTTTTACTTCTTGCATCAATCACTTGCTCTGGGTGCTTTAAGTTTTCCTTTAACTCTATTTGCTGCCATCCACTGTGGAGATATGATAGCCAAGCAGCACCTCCTTGGAGAGAGAACTCATTGGCAGATTGGAAAGAGCCCTGTCATTCCCCCTGTTCCATCCCGGGCTCTGTCACTGTCTTGATTTGTAGGTGGGACAAAGCACTTAACCTTCGTGTCCCCAAAAGCAAATGATGGATTCTGTCTCATTTACACTGTTTATTAACAGATGGAGTTGCACTTGATTAACTGTTCTGTCCCCTCATTTCTTTGACCTTAAGAGCCTGCCTTTCGAGGGGCCTGCTGTGTTGGGATGTGTGGTGTGCCAAACATCAGAGAGGGCAATCAGCAAAGCCAATGATGGTAATGCTGATGAGGAAATTCGCTTGACTTCTGTGCAAATGCCAAACCTCCTGCAGAACAGCTGGTGTGGGTGGCAAGCACTATCTAGTCACAGCTCTGGGGGAGGCCATGGGAAGCTAATGGGGAAAGTTGAACATACCCTGCTTTTCCATTTTACCCAGAAAAGTTACCGGTAATAACTAAATTGGTCGAGAATCAAGCAGTACATCAGATCTTTGATAGATTCGGAGAGATGAAATCAGCTAAGTGTTGCTGACACTTGGCTACTTAAGCCAAAGTGGGTTCTTGGACCTGGTGAAACACTGGCCAAAATCTTTGCAGCTAAGAAGGAAACAATGGTGTTCCAGAACGACCATCCCCATTCTCCACTCTCTGGCAGTCCACATAGCGAGTTTTTCTCAAAGTCTTCTTCAAGTAGCAAAGGCTGAACTACAATGGCTCTTGGCATTTCGGTGCACCTCTGAATCCATATGAAGTCACAGGTAAAGATCTAGGGCTTTCTCTCAATCAGCATTTTCTAAAATGTGCCCTCTAGAATATTTATTCCCCTAGATGCTGTTCAAATTAGAATTCCTTGATCAAGGAAGTTTGAGAAAGGTTTTCAACAAGTGTAGGCTGAGTGCTGGACATAACGAGGAACATGTCATCCAACGCCTGAACTCTCATGGGTTGTATCGTAAGGGGAGGTCACAAAATATCATGTAAGTTCTTAGAGACTAGACTAAGGATTTGACTTTTATTGCTCCGTCTGTCAGTGTTTCGTCACCACAACAAAATATTCAAGATAAATTTATACGGAGGAAAGATTTATTTTGTCTTATAGTCTTGGGAGCTTAAGTCCATGGTCACTTGGCCCCATTGCTTTGGCTGTGGAGAGACAACACACCCTGGCAGGAGCTGGGGTAGAGAAAAGCTGCTCATCTCATGATGGGAGAAAGAGAGAGAGGAGAGAGAGAAGAGAGAGAGAAAGAGAGAGAGCCCTATGTCCCATAATCTCCTTTGAGAACATAAAGACTGCCCAGAGGACTCCATCTTAAAGGCTCTTTTACTTCCAAAATCACATCTCTCTGGAGACCAGTCCTTTAACACACACAGGCCTTTGGGAGTTAACTGAACTATAGTGTAGTCATTGGGAGATTTTCAGCAAATTTTATCCAGTACATAGAGGAATGTTCGGTCTCAGGAGCTGCTGGGATCTGTCAAGTTTTGCTTAATCTAATTTCCTCCTAAATTATTTGATGTCTACTACCTATTAACACATTGGAAAACACAAATTTGAACTTGGAGGATTCCTTTGTCCATTCTGACGTCCTTGCCTGTTGTACCCTTCGAACTTGAAGATACTGTGCCTGGTCCAGGGCTTAGGTTATAAAATTGTTCCTTCCATGTCCCTCCTATTATTCTTTTTTCACCAAATGTATTGTTGTATTTGAACACATTTATTTCTTCCTATATGTTACAGTATTCTAACAGTTACAGTAGACTTACAGAATGTATACTGGCTCAAACATCGGAGTAGCAATTGATGTCTTTTTTCTTTAAAAAGAAAAACTTCTTAAAATTGATATCCTTTATAGAAAAACAATAGATTTTAAGGACTTCTTTAAAAAAATTACAGTCCATTGCCAAAGCTCTTGGTTGCCCACCAGAATGAGATTGTAAGACTCTATTGCTGAAGACCACATATGCTTGGACTGCAGGTCACTGAGAAATCAAGCTGGAAACCTCCTCCCTGTTAACCAGCTAATAGAAAGCTGGAAAAAGCTATGACTGCCTACAGCCCTATGGGAGAGAGAAGTCATCAACAGTGGTGAACAGAAGTGGACCTTGCAAGCCTTAAGCCTGACCAGCCAGGCCGAATATGCCAACTGGGACAAACTGGCATGTCTGTTGTGGGGGAAACCAACTGCTCTCTAATTAGACTAGAAGCCCACTCCATGGGAGGGAAAGCATGCCTGGAACTGAAGACGGAGTCAAAATCCTATAACTGGGGAGGTCATGAGCCCTGGGGAGTAACACCTGCTGTTGTCTGGCTAAATGCATATATTATGCCAACCAAACTGCCTTACAAGCACCTTTTTCTCTTTCAATAAGCATGCCCAAAGAATAGTGCTACTCTCACTCTTGGCTTGAGAACCTTCTCTTTTTCAGATGGCCATGATCACTGGGATAACTCAAAAGACACCACAGTGATGAGAAGAAATGACAGTGGAGTGTTCAGCACTGGGACATCTCTATCACACGTCTCCAGGCTCAGGGTCTATTGTGGAAGAGGTGGAGGAAAGATTGTAGGAGCCACAGGAAAGGCAAGACTGCTTACAATGCAAACTTCCAGACACAAAATGGTCTTGATGTTCATGACCTCACAATAGGCCTGATAATACCTACATCTAATGGGAGGAAAAGATGATGATGTTGAAACAAAACAGAGCCTAATTGAGAGGGGGAAGAAATATGGGGGAGGGTGGGAGGAGGAGTAAATCATAATGGTTTATGGTCTATAATTATGGAAGCTATCAATAAAGTTTTTTTAATTTAAAGTTAACTTAAAATTAAAAAAAATTCTTATGCATTCAATGAATGAATGACAGATCTTGAGTAAGAGTACTTACTTATTTTTTCTTGACTTAACAATGGTATAGGGCAGGTGAGTGAATCTGTATGCAGCCTTGCTCCGCTCAGTCACCCAAGGACTCAGGCTGATGGAAACTTTGCTGTTTTAAATAAGTGATTCCCAAAATTGCCTTAGGGCTCATTTTCACTATACCAAGACAGAAGAGGAAGGGAGGATGGAGAAGTATACAGATGCCCAGGAGGGGTAGGGTGGTGTGAAAGGACCAAGGCTTAACGGAACCTAATCCTTCTGCTTGTACTTAGAGCTTGAAGTAGCTTTGTGGCTCCAGCTAGATTCAAGGTTGGGCAGTGTGGTCGTTGGGTCTGGTGACACTCTACACCCCAAAGAGTTATATGAAGTCTGCAGACAGCTACTCACTTCTGTAATAGGCCCATGATACTATCAGCAATTTGAGGGTTTTGGAAAACATTCATTTCAATGCATTCATCTTTGTGACCTTCATAAATACATCACAGTGTTGGCCTAAAATACATGTTCAGGAAATGTTTGTTGAATTAAGCAGTAGTACAACTGAAACTTCCCTGTCTTTGGAAAGAGCTGTGGAAGCCGTCAGAAAACAGAACAAGGCAGCTGTCGTGGTGTTTCAGTTCCAAAGAGATAAGCATTTGTGGGGCAAATGGTCAAATTTGAAGTTTCATTTTTCCCCATGATCTATCTAAAGGAGGCCTTATATAAGGTGTGGGGGGGACTGAATCAGAGGGACACAGGTTTTCAAGGGTTTACCTGCAGGTGAGGAAAGTCCTTTCTCCAGTTCTTCCTTGTGCTTTTGGCCTGGAACCTCCCTAGGTAGTCTGAATGCTGTCAGACACCTTCTGGGTCATAAATCACATCCCAGTACTATGAGCGCTAAATCAATAGAGCTTCTAATTTCTGAAAAAAAGTGGGGAGCTGCTTATATAACCCTGCTGGGGAAAGAGAGGGCCACTGGCAGCTTGTCTTGTTTATTCTGATTCAGATTCACGCTTGGAGGCCTCTCTGCTCCCTGGAAGCCCTATTTTTTGTGTGCGGATGGCGCCAGGGAAAAATGCTGAACTCGGCAGTCCTGGGACACCTGATTTCCCTGTATTATCTTGTTCTAGCCTTGTTTCATTCTGCCGCTGGAACCCACTACAGAGAGGTGTTTACAACATTGCTCATTGCTGCACGGCTAACATTTTCTCTTCTGCTGGAGGAGGACGAGGTGTGAGCAGGAATGGAAAGAGCATTTATCACCAGGGACACTTTCCCTCCCAAATGTGATCATCAGATCTACTCAGAGAAATAAAGCATTTCTGGTGCCTATATTGAATAAGCCAGAAAATTTGAATGCCTAACCCTCATACCCCAATGATACAATCTTAAGGCAAAAACCTTGGAAGCAGATACAGGCTGTTCTTCGAGGCTTTAAGCTGCTCTCCTTCCCCTGTTGTGGTGGTTTGAGTTGGGGGCCCCCACAGACTCATGTGTTCTGAAGGCTAGGTCTCCAGATGATGGCTATTTTGGAATTGGAGCCTTGCTGGAGGAGGTGTGTTGGGGTTGGGCTTATGGGTGTTATAGCCAGCTTTCTCTTGCTTGTGTCTGGCTCACTCTTTTGCTGCTGTTTGCCACCTGCAGAGGCAAAGAGGTGTCTTTTTCCCTTACCATCTTGGAGCTAAAATAAACAACTTTCCTCCAATCAGCTGCTTTTGGGGGGGTGCTTTGTGCCAGCAATGAGAAGGTAACTGCAATGCCTGTTATCATCTATATCCAATGCCAGCTGAGGCTTCTCGATAGAAAAAATAGGGTGATAAAATGCATTTTGTCTTTGCAGCAGAACCGAGGTAGAGAGAAGTCCCAGTGTTGACTGTTCTGGACTCATGGTCTGTTAAACCAGTCCTGCAGATTTTGGCAGAGGGTGGGTGGGATATGAGACCTGCCCTTCACGGACCAGGGAGAGTTAAGTGGGAGAGAGATAAAAATATATGACATAAATGATCAAAGCAATAAAACCCACTGCTCAATTAGCCAGTCATAGAAGCAGAAGGTAGAGGGAATTGGTGGTTGAGGGAAACTGTATATGTGTTCTACAGGGACCCTATTCATTTCTCAGTCACCCTAACCTTCTTGACTCAGTTACAGAATTCAGGCTGGTTGTTAATTTTGTAGGAGGTCCACCTCCCTACACACCCCTCTTTCTCATTACTCTAAAACATTAGCCCATTAAATGAATATCCATCACCGCATGCAAATCATGCCTCTGCGTTGATGTCCGTGACAGCAAATAGCATCTTGCCTGCTCCAACAACTGCTGATAATTTGGGTTTCTTTCATTTTCCCAAGATGTCATTATGAGCTATACTGACAGAAAAATCTTTTAAGATCCATTGGGCAACTAGAAACCTATATGAAGATATATATTTGTGTAGGTTTAGTATGCAAAGCCCAAGGTCTGACATTAGGCATTTCTGACAGCTGCTGTGGCCTGACCCTGGAGGGTGTTCTAGGAAATCCAGAATTAGGGCAAAATTAGATGTGCCCCAGAAAATGTGGTCTGTCATCGAGAAAGAGCAATTTTTATTTGGAGAAACTGGTATATGCTAATAACCACTTTTTAATTTTTCCAATCTGATCTAAATTAGCCCTCATACTTCCAAGGTCTAGCTACCTAATGAGAACAATTATTTCTGGATTTCAATTAAATTGAATTAGAGGAGTATTTTATTTGTTTTTATTTAGAATTTTTCATTATAAAAGTAATATAGCCACATTATAGAGAATATGAAAAATAAAGTGTGGGGGGGAAACTTCCATAATCCCCTGCATTTAGGAGACCACCGTATTGATCTGGATGTGATTGAATAATATTCCAGGAGCATCTACAGTGGTGGATGCAGTGTGAAGGCACAGAAAAGTATAAAGAGCTCTTCAGACTTAGTGGGGGGTGTATATAACCATTAGAAACCCAAAGAATATCTCAAATGGCTGGTGTAGGTGATAAAGGGAAGACATGAAGGAGGTGATCAGGGGTAGCTCCACAGAAATGGCACTGATGGGATGGACAGATACAGCAAGAGGAGACTGTTGGATGAGGCCTGGGAGAAGCTGGTGGGGAACCTGGCTAGAACCAGAAATGAACCTGACATGATTGTAAGAAATCATTTGTTTTTGCTTTTTTGAGGTAGGGTCTTCCTCTAGCCAGGCTGACCTGGAGTTCACTATGTAGTCTCAGGGTGACCCTCCTACCTCTGCCTCCCGAGTGCGGGGATTAAAAGTGTGCATCCCCACACCGAGCTAAGAAATCAGTTTGACTAAAGGATTGAAATGGGGGAAGATTTGAAAGTTGAAGTCCCTGCAGCTTCACTTGCAAAGTCCTTGTGAGAAGAAAGCAGGACCCATGGTCCCATGTGTAATAAATAGTGAAGTGATTCTGTTATGTACTGACTTGTGTCTAACGGAGCTTAGGGTGCATGTGGTGTTACATGCTATAGTCAACTTGATCTGGTTAGGAATCCACAGACATTCCTCTTGGCTGGGTCTCTGAGTTTGCTTCTAGGAAGGATTGCTCCAGAGTGAGCCCTTTCCCCAGAGCGGGCACCCACCTGGTGGTGGGCTTTCTTTCCTGAGGGGAAAAAGCCCCTTCCTCCCAGCTGGCTGCCCGTGCTGCTGGCTGGTGGCGTCTTCGCCTTCACCTGCATCCACCCTGCTCGCCTATCCTTCGTCGGCATTGGAACCAAGTCTCCTCAGCCTTCCAGCGTAGATGAAGACCAGCAGCTCCCCAGGGAGCCTCCAGGCCTTCAGCCCTGGATTGGGACAGCTGAGACATCCAGCCACGTGGGCTGAGCAGCTACCAGGTTCCTTGACTCTCAGGCCTGCAGACTGCTATTGTGGGAATAAATGTAAAATAATCCAGTAAATTCCTTTTTTAATACAATTTATTCATCAACTCTGATCCTCTAGAGAACCCCAACTAATACAGGGCATTATTATTATTGCTCTTGTTATTATTTGATAAACACATCAGTGAAAGGGCAAAGTCAGAGCACAGGGTCTTGTAAGTCTTCTTCAGACCCGTAAGAGCCTTCAAATTCCAGGACAATGAGGTGTTGATTGGCTTTGGCACTTTTTAAAAATTTTTATTTATTTATTTATTTATTTATTTATTTATTTATTTATTTATTTATTTATTTACTTGAAGGAGATGTAGAGAGAGATATATGAGAGAATGAGCGTGCCAGGGCCTCTAGTCACTGCAAATGAACTCCAGATACATGCACCACCTTGTGCATCTGGCTTTATGTGGAATCAAACCCATGTCCTTAGGCTTTTCAGGCAAGTGCCTTAACCACTGAACCATCTCTCCAGCCTGGCTTTGGCACTTTTTGAGTTAGGTTGGGGGAAGTATGGGTTGAAACCAGCAGTCTATACAGGTATAGACATGGGAGGAGAGGAGTCAAGGATTGAAGAGGGAGGGTCTTGCAAGACAGCATTAGGAGGTTTTCAGTGATTGAGGAGAGGAGGTGATGAGAGCCCAGGGAAGTAGTGGCAGGTGAATGGAGAGGAGGGGAGGGGAGGGGAGAGGAGAGGGGAAGAGAGGAGGGAGAGAGGAAGAAGCTCAGGAATGACTGTGCACCAGGAGGCGAGAGTCTTAGAGACATTAAAAACCAAAGCTCTCTGGGGGCTGGAGAGATGGTTCAGCAGTTAAGGCTCTTGCCCGCAAAGCCAGGTTTGATTCCCCAGTGCCCACAGAAATCCAGATGCACAAAGTGGTGCATGCATCTGGAGTTTGTTTGCAGTGGCTGGAAGCCCTGGTGTGCCCATTCTCTCTCTCTTCTATCTCTCTCTACTTGCAAATAAATAAAAAATATTTTAAAAAACCCAAAGCTCTCATACAAGAGGCACTTGTAATTTTATTTCAGAGATCTCTTGGAAATCTGAGAACAATGTGAGGGGAACAGATTTCTTAGAGGGAAGTGGATACTGGCCATTTCAGCTGACTGGGGTTCAGCGAGGCATTGAGACCATTGGGCCATTGAACCATGGGACTACAGCTACGTTGGCTGTAGAAAGACTCTAGGCCATTGATCATCATCCTACAGCCCTATCTCCAAATATGTCTTAGTATATTAACCCCATGATGTGTTGTTCTCATGTATTATGAATTTATACATAGACTACTATTCTAATTTATTAGATACATTATAAACTATATACAGAAATGAGAACTGAGATTAAAAATAAAGAATTGCCTTGTAATTGACAACATTTTAAAATCTTTTCCCAATGGGCTGATTTAACTAGATAAAGTAATTCCATTATTATTATTATTATTATTATTATTATTATTTTGGTTTTTCGAGGTAGGGTCTCACTCTAACTCAGGCTGACCTGGAATTTACTTAGTCATCTCAGGTTGGCCTTCAACTGACAGGGATCCTCCTATCTCTGCTGGGATTAAAGGTGTGTGCCGCCATACCCAGCTAAATAAACTAGTTCTGATTATTGTAGTCAGTTCTACAATGTTGGGATGAACATCCAACCAAACACAGTTTTATGGGAGGAAGGGATTTATTTCAAATTTATAGATTCAGGGCTAGTTTGATCAATGGCAGAAGAAGCTGGCTCCCGTTCACAGAACCAAGCAGAGAGAGAAAACACCACCAGCAAACAAACACCAAATAAATAAATAAATAAATAAAAAAGCAGCAGGTATGAACCCACCCAAGCTCAAATTGTTCTCTTACACCTTTTGGCTGGAATCAGATCTGCCCTCAAACACACCTTTGGGGCTGAATCAGGAAGATCCACCCCCAGTGACACCTCCTCTAGCCAGGTGGCTGGAGATCCAAGTTACAAGTTTAATAAAACGCCTGAGTCTATGGGGGACATCCATTCAAACTACCACACTGATATTACCCAAAGCAGGAAACTAAGGGTGAAGGGATTTTTGTGAATGATGGAGAATATCAGTCCCTTTCAAATACCCTTTTCAGATACTTTGGTTAATGTTTTGACAGACCTTTTCGTACTGTGATTGCCATTGACCTTGAGTGCGGTTGCTAGAAAGCTTGTCTCCTGAGCATAAGCGGCAGAACTGCCGTCCCCCTCTTGTGTGCTGGTGCTCATGCTATTAGCTGAGTGAACACAGGTCGTATTTGCTTAAGACATTCCCAGTTCACACCTGTTTCCCAGCACAGTGATTAATCATGTCCTCTTTGCCCTCAGGGGTGTTCTTGTTTCCATGAAAAATTAGAAGATCTTCCTAATTATTGGCATTATCTTCAATATATATCTTTGCTTCAAGAACGTGTTTTAAGTAAACTTGTCCATCTTGGGTGTATTAGATTGGTTAAAAATAGATGATATAACTCATATATCTGCTTAACAGGCACATATGAACACAATATACTGCAAGAGCCTGTGACCATACTGGGAGTTAGCTTTCCTCACATTGATGTCCATTTTGATGTCCATTCAGTCCCCAGGGGCCACCCTGGAGCACGCAGAGCTCTCTGAGTGAAGAATCACTGTCCACATGAATCAGAATTATTAATAAATGTGAATTTCTGTCCTAGCTTTTGCATAGAAAAGAATTAGCAGTGTGTTATTCCATGGACTTCCATGGACTGCCTAGTGCGTTCTCTGAGGTTATTCACTTCACCTTAGGCTCTGGAAGGGCCTGCCTTTGCCCGTGACTTTCCAAGTCTTAATACTGAGTCTGGCACATAGATGTTTTGATTCATTCAAGGACTAATGACTGAACGACATCCTTGAATGAATGAGATTCAGGGGAAATTAAGATGAAGAATAGAAAGTATGATCCATTCTGCTTTTTCTTTTCTCTTCCTGTTTCTGATTTCTGTTTCTTTACACGGAGTCTAAGATAACTGAGGCTGGTCTCGAACTCAAACTCAGCTATGTAGTTAAGGCTTAGCCTTGAACTCCTGGCCCTCTTGTCTTCACCTCCCAAGTGCTGGGATTACAGGTATATACCACCATCCTTCTATAATCTTGCAAGGAATGCTTTACTATTGCATTTTCACAGGTACAACTGAAGCTTGGAGGAATTACATAACTTGTAAGTGGCTAGGTCTGATCCACACAATCTCCAACCTGTATTCTTCCCTGGAACCACCAGCAGAGGTAATATTCTAAAGCATTAATGACAGCATAGTGGT
>PVHP010042307.1:0-15042 GCA_004024765.1 Zapus hudsonius
CCAGGGTGGATGCCTGACCACACGGCATGTCTGAGCTGAGCTGGGATCGCTCCAACAAGACTCTGGTATCATGGAATTTTTTTCCTTCACACAGTTTCCATGCTGTCGGCAAGCTGACTGGCCACTTAGGCTTCCAGCTTCCCTAGCAGCCATTTGGTAACCAGAACATCTCAGTCAGTCTGTGTGGAGGGAGACCCTAATCTGGGCAGCAGAACACCCTGTCTTACAAGTACTCACCTTGAACAGCCTTGGGAACACATCAGCTGGCTGTCCCCGGACCACAAACAGGCGGGAGTTCAGTTTCCTCAAACTTGTGTCCAGATCTTCCAGAGACTGCAGTAGGAACCTGCAGAGACCACACAGGCCTCGTCAGTGAGCACCTAGAAAGAGGGGCCCACTGCTCAAGCCAGACAAGGGCGGTGGAGAGCCCAGGCCCAGGACTGATGGCAGTCAGTGCTGCCCGGAGGCTTAGCAGCTGTGTGATTATAGGCAGTAACTTCTTCAGCCTGTTTTTTCATCTGGGCTATGGAATTAACATTAGCGCCTGCAGACTTGCTCATAGAATTGCTAAAAAATAAAAATGAAAACTGAGATAATTCAAGAAAAACATTTAGCACAGAGCCTGGATGGAGACTCTGTGGGGTAAGCATGAGCTGCTCCTATTGTTCTGCTTCTCTGAGGATTTCTAATTCTATAGCCCCTACAAGGCTGGGCTGTCCCTTGAGGGTTTGTCTGGTAAGTGGGTCACTCTCCAGGCCTCTCCAAGTCCTTCTAGCCCGTTACTATCCACCCAGCAGAGACTGATGTGAGACTCTGTGATGGTTAGGTTTTGTTGTCAACTTGATCTCTTTAATTATCTTGGATGCATCTCTGAGGGTGTTTACAGGAAGGTAACCTCTCAGCAAGGGGCAGGATGTAAAGAAGCTCAAAGGAGGTAGAAGTAAACATCCTTCCTGTGTGGGCAGTGCAGGAAGAAAATTCCAGAGACTCAGGAAGCCATTAAGTCTGGGATAGGGTTGCAAGACCCCACCCTAAGCCTATATAAAGGAAAAGAAATTCTCTTTGGCCCTCCTGCCTGTTTGCTGTTTTGTATGTGTGGTGCAGGTGATGGGTTTTTCTCTCTGGTGGGACCTGTGAAAGAGGACCAGCCTCTTTCACTTTTATAGGACTTCCCCTGGATCTGTAGCTTGAATAAATCGATTCCTCCCACAAACTGTGCCTGGTTTGGAGATTCATCCCAACGGCCTATGACTGACTACAACAGACTCCAACAGGAGAACGGATGAAAAGCCAACTGTGGACTTTGGCACAGAAGCAATAATAGCAGAGGAAGGGATGGTGACAGCCCTAGAAACCCCACCTGCCTTGGGCCCACCACCTCCTTGCCTTTCTGCATTCATGTAGTAAGAAAGACTGCTCTCCAACTCTATGCAGCCTAGACTGGCCTTTAATTCATCTGCTTGCTATAAGGCTTAAAAGTGACCAAGACCACCATGAGGCCACTCTGAAAGAAAAGGCTTTAATCAGAGAAAGAACACAGAGCTGCGAGCCATCTCCCCAGAGCGGAGAAAAAAACATCTGGAAAAGTCAGATCTGGGATTATAAGGGGAAGTGAAACTGAAGTCCAGGAATTTGTCATGTAGGCTCCCAGGATGGAGGCAGGGCCCAGGTGGTAACTCTCATCATCAGGGAAGGAAGGTCCTTCTGGCCAGACAGAGACACAGTGCCAGGCCGGAGGGCTTTATCTCCTGTTTTTAACTCCTGTTGGGGTCTGGTTTCCATGTTGACACTTCTCTTGAAGCTCACACCATACTGGTTCAGGGAAAACTGAGGTGCTGCCTGAGTTTCCACCTAACACTTGCCTCCTTCCTGTTACAGGCAGAGGCCACCACGCCTGGCTTGGGGTGCAGGTTCACACAGGATAGGCTGTCCCCGTGGCTTTGTTCTGTGGCTCACTCTCCAGGACTCTGACTCTGGTCACCAGTTCTTATCCCAAGAGGAACAAGAGTCATAGTAGGTGTTTCTGGATAGATACTGTCACACGCTTTGGTGCGTGTGGGATCAGATACTCAAAAGCCTCCTCAGGAGAGCAGGGACACTAGGGAACAGAAAAAGGAACTGAGCCTCTGTGGAATGTCTTTAGTGCATTATTTTTTTTAAAAAATTGTTATTTGCAAGCAGATTATATATGTATGTATATGGAGAGAGAGAGAGGATATATGAATGATATGAATGAGAATATGGGCATGCCAGGGCCTCAAGCCACTGGAATCAAACTCTGTATGCATGTACCACTTTGTGCATCTGGCTTTATATGAGTACTGGGGAATTGAACCTGGGTCTTTAAGCTTTCCAGGTAAATGCCTTAACTGCTGAGCCATCTCTCCAACCCCAGTGTTATTTTTAATTTAAATTAGCATTATAAATGCCAGTGATATCTCCCCATAGGCAACCAAGATCATCACTTTCATATGAATTATCAGGCTTTTAAAGTATATTTTCTCATTTGATTCTTTCAACACAGTTTGAAGAAAACTGTACTATCTCCCATTGTACAGATGAAAATACTGAGAATGAACAAGAGAGGTTTATGAATATAAAGATCATAATCCACCATGATAAGACTATAACCTTGAACTGTAAGCTGAAATAAACCCTTCCTTTCTTAAAAAAATAAAAATCATCTCTCTCTCTCTCTCTCTGTGTGTGCGCTTGAAAATGAATAAATAAAATATTTATAAAAAAAATAAAAATCATAGCTATTAAGTGACAGAGCTGGTAGATTCTGAAACTCGTATTTTCTTGTCTGTCTCTCCCTCCCTCATTTTATTTTTATTTTCATTTTTGATAATTTCACCACATGTATATAATGCATTTTGATCATATTCACTCACGCTTATTATTCTCTTAACTCCTCCTACTTCTGCTGAGCCCCTTCTTCCCAATTAGTCCCCTTTCTACTTTCTCGTCCCCTCCCACCCCGTGACCTGAGTGTAATTGCTTTGCCTAAATGAGCATGGGATAGGTTTAGCTACTGAAGCACGGGCAATGAACAATGGCTACACCACTGAAGCAGAAGTCACAGCCTTCCCCCAGCAACCATTAACTGGCAGCAATTCCTCAGGGCCCACGAGCCCTTTCCCTATTCATGATGAATGTTGACCAGGCCTCGGCTTGGGCAGGCAACCTCAGCTGCTGGGAAGGCATGAGTGCAATGGCCAGGTGGCGTCCAGGATACAGTGTTTCACAGCACATTCTTCCCATCCCCTCTTCTGTGATGCTTTTGTGGCCCGTTTCTAAAGACTTCAATGGCACCAGCCCTACTGGGCTTGGAATCCCTCTGGGAGCAGACAAGCTTCCTCTAGGCCATCCACTGACGACTCATCCACTTATCTTCTCCCTTAGGACCTAAGTCTGGACAGGTCCCCTGTCTAATTCATGGCCTTCCACAGAACCTGCTTTCGCCTCCTGGGCCTCTCCCACTCATCCTTCGTCTGTTAGCAATAGGAGTCACTGGATTTTATCTCGGGCATAATTAAGCCCTATATCTTCCATGTAGCACATCACATTCCTTGACTTTAAGGCTTACAGAAGCTGAGAGGCTGCTAGCAGAACCAGCCCTGCTGAAGCCTCTCAGGAGCGACATGACATAACCCCATGGCCAATGCCCTGATCCCTGGGCCGGGCGCAAAACTCCATGTTAGCTGAGGAGCATTCAGGGGCTCGCTGAAGGGCTGAGATTCGAGATTTCCAGGCTGAAGGCTGCATGTGCAAACCCCAAGCTCCACCTTTGTGCAGTTCTGATTTTGAAAAATTGACACCTTCAGAATCTGAGAGGCCTTAAGACTCCTCCTAGGAGAAAAGGAAGGAATATGCAGGCAAACAGCCTTGACCATTGGAAACCAGGGCCTTGCTGAGCAGAAAGCCAAGAAATAAGTGATCGTTAAATCTACAGCCCTAGGATAGAGGGTCTTGCATCAGAGCCTTCCAGGAATGTCCAGGTCTTACACCTTGGGGGTCTCTTCCTTCACAGTCCACCTTTCTGCAGAGAACTTTGATCTGCAGCTATAAATAAAGTTGTTACGCTCAAGAAACCTAGATTTCAGAACATGTTAGAAACTGCTTTCTGTCATGATTTATTTTTAGGGCTATTTGCTAAAAGGAGCACTTCCTGCAGCATTTCTAAAGTACAGATATGAGTGCTCTTTTCTTCTCTGACAAGAGACATTTATAACTGAGACAGCTTGCAACAACAATGATAATGTTCCTAATGGCAACAACTAAGATTTAAAAAAAAAACATTTTTTTATTTATCTGCAAGCAGAGAGAAGAGAGACAGAGAGAATGGGCATGCCAGGGCCTCCAGCCACTGCAAAGGAAATCCAGATAAATGCACCAATTTATGCATCTGGCTTTATGTGGGTACTGGGGACTCAAACTTGAGTCCTTAGGCTTTGCAGGCAAGTACCTTAACTACTGAGCCATCTCTCCAGCCCACAGCTAACATTTAATAAGCACTTCACTGAGCCAGACACTATTCTACTTGCTGGGCATATCTTCTTAATTCCCAAACAGCCCTGTGAAGTAGGTGCAATTATCCTTCTTATTTTACAGATGAAGAAATGGACATGTAAAGATTAAGTAGCTTCTCTAACAACACATACCTAGTAACTGGCCAGAATTCAAAGCCAGGGGACCCATCCAGCTTTTTTTTTTGGTTTTTCAAGGTAGGGTCTCACTCTAGCCCAGGCTGACCTGGAATTCACTCTGTAGTCTCAGGGTGGCCTTGAATTCATGGTGATCCTCCTACCTCTGCCTCCCGAGTGCTGGGATTAAAGGCATTAGTCACCAGCAGTGTGTTGGTTCTTAGCCACCAGCAATCCACTGCCTTTTGATCAAGCAATTCGGCAGGCTGTGCTGTCTAGGGCTCAGCTGGGAGCACTGTGGCCCCATTCAAAGGCTGACACCTTTGCTGCCAGGCCTCTGGCCCAGGAGGGTGAGGCTCAGCAGCCACAAGGAGCTTGCTATTGCAAAGTATCAGGCTTTATCCCAGATGGCTGCATTTCAACAGATCACCTGGCAACTCCCTCTACCTTAAAGTTTCAGAAGACTTGCTCTTGAAAATAGTTTTTGCTTTGGTGTGTTGTGACATGTGTGGAGGCTGAAGGACAATAGCAGGTATCTTCAGAAATATAAACTATTCTCTTTTTGAGGAGGGTCACTCACTGGCCTGAAGCTTACCAATTTAGGCTAGACTGGCTGGCCAGCAAGCCCCTGGGATCCACCTGTCTCTGACTGCCAACACTGAGATTTCAGGTGCCCTTCACCACACCTAGGAACTGAACTCAGGTCCTCATGATTCTGAGGCAAGCACATTACTATCTCCCTGCGTAAGCTTTGTTTACATGTTACTTTTTGATTCATATTCTCAGATCCTGGTTTCTGCCTCTTTCTTCTTGGGCCCTTGAGAAATGCTCAGCTACTTTCAATTTCCCCCCTGAGTCAAGCCTGGCTACCTCCACCAGCAGAGAGGGCTCAGAACAGCTTCCCAGCCTCCTGGCAGCCAGAGAAAGGGGACACTGTTAAGGTGTCCCCTTTCAGAGCTGCCAGGAGACAGCTCTGCACAACACTGAAGGAACTGGAGCGCTGTTGCTACTGGGGCAGGCATACAACACGGAGACCCGCAGAGCCCTCCTCCTCCACTCAGGCTTCTCTACTCCAGGAGGTGGCTTCCAGAGGAACCCGCCTGGGCACTGGAGGTGGTGGTGTTGAGGAATGGGCACTGGAGGTGGTGGTGCTGGGGGCTGGGCACTGGAGGTGATGGTGTTGGGGGCTGGGCACTGGAGGTGGTGGTGCTGGGGGCTAGGCACTGGAGGTGGTGGTGCTGGAGGCTGGGCACTGGAGGTGGTGGTGTTGGGGGCTGGGGGCTGGGCACTGGAGGTGGTGGGGCTGGGGGCTGGGCACTGGAGGTGGTGGGGCTGGGAGCTGGCGCCTCACCCTTTGGCAGCTTGCAGTTTAGCTCGCCCAGCCCAAATTCAGACTGCACAGTCCCATGGGAGCAGTTAAAGTTCACCCTTTGGATTAGACAACATGTGCGCTGGAATTACATTACGTAAGTCTCCTGAAACCAGAGGCAGACGGAACTGGAGAAAGCCTAATTGGGATTTCCAAAAATACAGAGAAAACTGTAATTCAAGCACTACAGGAAGCTATCCCTTCAGAATACAACAGGAAGACCCCTGATTACATACTTAGGAGACACCTTCTCCAGGGACAGCAGATGCTGACTGGTTTATTTGTTGATAACAGGGAGAAGGAAGGTGATAGTGAATTCTGGATCCAGATTGTCCTTGACCAAGTTCCTCTGTTTCCAGACAAGTTTATCTAACCACAGTATGATACATTGGCACAGACTGCAACAGAGGATATTAATAGAAATTAACTTCTCCTAAATAATTAAAAGAGCTTAAGGACAGCTGAAACCCACAATCTGTAGCAGGGACTGCCTTTTAAGTCTCATTTTGAATATATATTTGATTGTTTCTTAATTCCAAAGAAAAAGATGACAGTTTTCATAAGCACATCCTTGGCTGTTGAACAGCGAAGTACTTTGCTTGGGTCCCAATGTGAATAATTCAGAGAAGTTTCCCTACCAGCAAACAGACTCCAACCCCTCCTCTCTGACCAAATTCCAGGGAAGAACCACCCACTTCGACTGTCCAGTGGCATTTAGCTTCAACATTTGGAAAGAGACACATTCATTCTCACCAGACATCTGAGGAGTTTCCAGCTTGCATCATTTCCTCATTTTGAGAGAAATGACAAGAGAGAACATCTTTTATTTTCCCTGACTCCCTGTGTCCTACAAGCTTTAGAAAGAGGTGTAGCACACAGCCAGGGACAAATGATTTCAATAAAGAGCAAGGAGAATCGTCAACATCTAAGTTGCAACAGAGAGAGAAAGGCAATTAAACACTGTGAGGGTGAGTGTGACCCACTTTAAAGTAGAAGCCTCTCTCAGGGCTGGAGAGATGCCTCAGCTGTTAAGGCACTTGCCAGAAAAACCTAACTATAGGAGTCCGATTCCTAGTGCCCACATAAAGCTGGATGCACAGAGGTGCATGCATCTGGAGTTTGTCTGCAGCAGCTGCAGGCCCTGATGTACCCAGTCTCTCTCTCTCTTTCTCTCTCTCTCTCTCTCTCTCTCTCTCTCTCTCTCTCTCTCTCTCTCTCTCTTTGCAAATGAATATTTCAGAAGCTTCTCACAGACCCCTTCTGTCTGGGTCCTGCCTATAGTACCTCCTTACAGATGCACCAAATTGGGAGAAGGAAGGGTCAAGGAAAAAGCAATTGGTGGTAGAAAAAAAAATTCCTGGAGTTCATATAGATGGCTACAGTTAGCCCACAGTCTGCCCTTTATCACCAAGGCAAGTCATATGCCAGCCTTCTCCTATGCCAATAAACAGACATTATTTCTTGGTTGCCGTTCTCTGTCCTCTTTAATTGCAGAAGCCCCGCTGCACGGGATGCAGTGTAGGATGTGAGGGAGTAACAAGAGAGATTTTAGTCCCCTCGCTTCTGGCATATGGACCTCACCCTCCTAGAGAGGTGGAGGCTCTGCGGCACAGTCCCCAGGCTGCTCTCAGCTTCCGGAAGCAGCAAGGGAAGATTACAGACTGCAGTTATGCAGGAGTGCAGCTGGCTGGCGCCACCATCTACCTCCAGCCCTGTGCACCAAGCAGCATGCTCCATCCATCTGGAAGCAAGGAGAATGGTGGGGCTGGTGGAAGTGTATTCCATCTGCTTTTTTATTACTTCACCTCCTTCTCCTGAGTGCCAAAGCTAATTAGACTCCCTGCCAATGCTGCAGCAACACCCTGCCCAGGTTGCCCAGCTCCGGTTCCCAAGTTCAGTGCTTTAGAAGCTGTGGCATTTCATACACCCTATGGCCTGAACGGGAACAACTGCATCAGAGAAGGAGCCCTGCTTTTAAAGCCATAGAAACACACCTCTTGTTGGTCTCCTATCTTTATTCCTGACATTTAGAGCTACTCCGTTAAGGTTGTTCACATGTCTTTCTCCACTGAAATGTGGGATCCGGGGCTGGGGAATCAGACCTGTTCACTGCAGTACCTACAGCCTTGCCTGGCAGGTACCTTGCAGTCACCAAATGACCACTCAATTAATATGGGAATTCCCATATGGCCTCTGACGTCAGGACATTTCCCCCAGGTGACTGAGCTGCCACGGTCCCTTTCTGCTTCATTCTCTTGAAAGTGCAATCACAATGGGTGGCCCATAAAAATGCATAAACATCTAGCTCCTAGTACATCAGAGTTTAATCAGCAAGGGATTTGTTGTTCATTTTTAATCTCCAATACATCAAAGAAGTAGGCAGTCCTAAGCAATACTCCCCAAAATCCACTAAGTGAAAAAATACCTTCATGGGATGTAACAAGCAGGTAAGTCAGATTCTATTCACTTTAACTGAACTGGCACACTGCCAAAAGGAGAGGGCCCAAGTCTGAGGCTGGGTTTAATGTCAATGCCAGATGACGGTCATTTTGAAGGTGTCTGTCAAACCCAACATCCTATCTATAGAAACTGGAGCAAGACAGAGCAATAGCACAGGATGAAAACAGTGTGGGCAGGCACTCTGAAGGACTATCTTTAGTTATTCCTCCACATAAATGGGGCAGGAGAGGGCCATTTAATAGACCTACTGCTAGAGGCACTCGCATTCCTAGCTGGGCACACACGCCTTGGAGAGGAAAGAATGAGGCATGGAGAGCCACTGTCTCCCTGGGAATGACCCTGCCCATCTGTGCAACAAGGCCACAAGCAAACACCCCGCAGAACAAAGCAAACAAACCAAGCAGGTTAAAGAGTGCTGGGTACACGATGTAACAAAACCCCTTGCATTTGAACACTGGTTACAGAGGAAACACACCAGCTATCTATTTATCAACTGCTGCCCGTGATTATGGGAAAGGTTTCCTCCTCCGTGGAGTCATCAGGAGGTTTTAATACCATGGCGAGTCTCATGTATAGTGGCCCGATCGGCCCCTAAAAGCATCTCAGGAGAAAGGGGGTGACACTTGACTCCCTACGAAAATGCTGTCAGCAAGCTCATAACTGCAGAGGGATTGTCTGAATTGGGTTAAGGACTGCGCTGGAGCTCAGGACACCAAGTGCCCTCCTGGAAGGTACCCTTGGGGGTCTTTATAAGACTGACTCATGCCAAGTCCAGGAGAGCTTTGGCTCCAGGAGGGCCAGGATTGACAGGGAAGCCCGGATGGGATAAATAAGCCAGAGGCTGAGATGACCTTCAGGGCCCAGCCATGAGCTAGCTCTTCACTTGAGGAAGAGTGCGTGCAAGAACCGGTCCCAGCGCTCACACCGCGTCACCTCTAGCCCCTCCCTCCCAGGGCACACCCCTAAATGCGCCCCAGACCAAGAGTCCCCACTGAGCACCCGAACCGGCTCAAGCATCTCATCCGGACAGTGGGCTCGAGATCGCGGTCCCCTGGGCGTGTCGTGGGCCCCGCCTAAGGTGCGCGGGGACCCCGGCGCCTCGGGACCGCCTCCCTGAGGCCCGGAAGAGCCGGCGCCCCGCCCCCAGATCCCCTCACCTCCATCGGTTGATGCCCACGGAGGAGGAGGCCGCGAACCACGGGTCGAGGATGTAGACACAGCGCACGCAGCGCGCCCCGCGCACGGCCGCCAGCAGCGCCGGGTTGTCGTGGAGCCGCAGCCCCTTGCGGAACCAGTGCACCGAGCACGCGCCGTCCGCGCCGCCCGCCGGCGCGGGGACCGCCGCCGCCGCCGTCACCACCGCAGCCGCCATCACCGCGGGGACTGCGCTCCCGCCGCCGCTCCGCCCCCGCCGGCGCCGCAGGCCCCGCCCACAGCCCGCCCTCTGACCTATGACGCCGCCGCGCCTCTCCGTGGCCCCGCCCCAGACCCTGGAGAGCCGCTCTCATTGGATGGGAACCTCCAGCCTGGTGATTGGCTCCGTGGCGCCGGGTCCGGCCCCGCCCCCTCACGTTCCCTCCATGTGCTGTCCCGCCCGGGCGGAGTCCGCGCGCCCCGCCAGTGACGCAGGCTGGCATTCCCTGCACCGTGCCCGGGCGTGGGTCCAGGCAGGGACCGCGGACCTCCCACGCGCGTCCCGTTCGGGACCTGATCGGAACACGCTGCCGGGGCCGGCGGTGGTGGCCGTGACCTGACACCTGCCTGCCTGCCTGCCATTCGCCAGCGCACTTTATAAATAGATGCTTAGTGGGTGAAGCTGGCTGACGCGGCCGCGAGTTCAATGACTTGCTCGAGATCAGAAAGCCTCGAAGATTCCACCCAGATTCTTCTGATTTCAGAACTCCTGCGTTTAACTCACAGTGCTCCATAAATCTGTGCTGACAATCTGGGCTTTTGCAAAGGAAGGGGCCGGGCCTCGGGTGGAGGAGGAGCCCTTGGGTGCAGTGCCACAGGGAGGTCTGATGGCTGAAACAGTCATCATGCCTCTGTAGCTAGTAGACCTGGTGACGCTAGTGTACCCCAAGCTTGAGATGCACTCCGTGTGAGGTTCGGAGATGTCCCCTGTCCCTCCTCCTGGAGTCTAGCGGGGTTTTGCTTGAGGTTGGGCTAAGATGGCCAGTTGATCTGGAGGGCTGTAGCTATCAAGTGGAGAATGGCTTTACACTCCTCCGAGGTTTAGAACACACCCAAACTTAGGAATGAACAATGAAAGAAACTAGCAATTTAGTGGCATTAATTGGCACCAGTTTTCTAAACCAGATTGTCACTGCAATCCTAGGCACCCTCTCATTTCCGGGGGTTTGTACAAGCTCATCCCTCGGTATAGATCACATGCCCCACCCCAACCCTTTCTGACTCTGACTCAGGGTAGATGTCACCCTCTTAATGTCTGAGCCCAGTCTGCACAGAGCCCACTTTGTTCCGTGCTTCTCTTGATCACCTGCCTTAGCACATGGTACTGGAATTTGCCTATTAAGACCCATTGGAGTATAAACCTGGGTGCGCAGGGGCTGTGGCTTCCTAACAGTTGTATTTACCCCAGGATTTGGCAGGGAGAGATTACAAGAGTCAAAGGGATCAGAGTCTCAGATTAACAGGCTCCTTAGAGGTCTATGCCAGTCCCCATACCTGACCCTGACCATCAGTTTGAAATCTCCTCTGCAAATGTTTGCAAAGTAGATCAATGCAACCTCTCATTACTTTCCCTTTGGGACATCATGTTCCCTCTCCTTGTATCGCCTCTGAAATCCACAAGATTGACATCGGAAATGGAGAATAAGGACACGGTTCTTTTTTAAGTGGCTCAAAGGTGAGGTCTCTCTTCTTGTTTTCCTCTGAGCTTCCCTACGTTGTTTATGTAAACTATGAGCTCTGTGAGGACAGGCACAGAGGTGTCTTTGTCAGCCTCACTTGTAGGCCCATCACACACTGTAGGGCCTGACACAAACTGGTCCTCAGTAAATATTTGCTTATCCTCTCCTGTCTCATTAGGCTATCATGAGAGGTGGCACAATGGAATGGTTACAACTAAGTTCTGTGTGTGTGTGTTTTCTTTTTGTGTGACTTTGGATAATCTAGTTAGCCTCTCCGTTTCCTGCTTTCTTAATAGAAATGGTAGAGATGAAAAAAGTACCCTGGGCAACAGTAAACACACGGCCAGCAACTGTTATTCTAAACAGCTGGGTCTCTGTGCTATTTTATTTTCCTTGCAATACTCAGCTCTGATTCTTACATGTCACGTGTGCTCCATAAGTGACCAAGTGAATGAAATATTTTAATTCAGCCAGGCGTGGTAGTGCATGCCTTTAATTCCAGCACTTGGGAGGATCACTGTGAGTTTGAGGCCAGGTCAGCCTGGGCTAGAGTGAGACCCTGTCTTGAACCCCGGCCCCCCCACAAATTTCAAAAATTTAATTTTTGCATATATATGTGTCTGTTGTGTATATGTTTTTGCATGTGCATAGGTGCACATAAGTGTGTGAGTGCATGCATGTGGAGGTCAGAGGTCAACATCAGTGTTGCTCTCTACCTGATTTTTTTTTTCTGCCACAGGGTCTCTCACTGAACCTGGAGCTCACTAATTTGGCTAATCTAGCTAGCCAGTGAGTTCCAGGGATCCTCCTGTCTCCTCCCCAGCACTAGGACCAGAGATGCATCCAGTCTGGCTTTTATGTAGCTTCTGGGACTCCATGCCCGGGTCTTCATGTTTGTGCTGCAGCACGGTTGTTTTTTTCATGGACGTCGTCCTTAAACATCCACCTGCCATTCCGAACCGTCTTAGTCAAGGCGGATGTGCTGTGGCTTTACCTTTCAAACTGAAAACATGCAGCCGGTTCACTGTTGCTGCGTTGTTCTGCGCGGCTTGTGCATTCAACTAGATAAAAATAAATCACTGTACCTAGTGCTTAGGTGTATCATTAACTGGGCAACCTTTCAAGAACCAGGAAGCAAGTCTTGCACCAGCTACAACACTGAAGTACAGAGTCCACTTTGGGTTTGATGCTTTAAGGGAGCGTAGGAAACTGGAGAGAGGTGAAACAAACCTGGAATTTATTTACTCAGGTGCATCCAGAGGGATGTTCGCTGCCGACCTTCTAGCTCTTCGCCTGTTTGCACACGCCTCTGATGGGTGGTTGCCATGGGATACCTGCACACAGCTGCTGATGGGCGGTGCACGGATGGGAGAAATCAGACAGGAAGCGGATGCCGTCTTTCTACCTGGAAGATCCGTCCTGTTTGTTTCTTTTGGTCGAAGCCCGGCAGAGACTGGCGGAGGCCGGCTCTCGGCCTCCGAGCCCCTCCCCCACCTGCGCGCTGTGTAAACGTGTGATGATTGGTGGAAAGTCCGCGCAGAGGGCGGGGCGAGCGAGAGCGAATCCTCGCGCCCTCTAGCGGCGGAATGGGGAAGCGGAGGTTCCTTCCCGGGCTCCTGCTGGTTCCTGCCTCCCAGACCACACCTAAAGCTCCAGGACCCGAGCCACGAAAATGTGGGCTTTCTACAAATCAGTTTGAGAAGCCGGTAAAGTTTCGGAAGCATGTAGCATAAAGGCAGAATGCTTGAGTTATTTTTTGAAAGTATTTTATTTATTTGCAAGCAGACAGACAGACAGACAGAGAGTATAGACACACCAGGGCCTCCAGCTGCTGCTAACCAACTCCAGATGCATGCACCACTTTGTGCATCTGGCTTGACGTGGGTACTAGGGAATTGAACTTGAGTTCCTAGGCTTTGCAGGCAAGTGCCTTAACCGCTGAGCATCTCTCCAGCCCCCTTGAGTTATTTTTGCAGCTCTGTCATTAACATACAAATTGTCTATTTACTGGGGCTGTTGTAGAAATTCTCCTTGACAAACAGCAAGAGGACGGTGGAGTTCCATTTAATGCTGTTCCGACTTTGTCCGTCTGTCCCGGGGAATTTCTACAACGGGGCAAACTTCAGTTTCTCCACTTGGAAAATGGAGATGAGGATGGTGACTACAGGTGCCGTGGAGAAGTGGCTCAGCACTGAGAATTCAGAAAGATTCTTAATTTCATTTTTTTTTGCTTGTGTATGTACATGCATGTGTGGACAGAGCACACGCATTGTCCTGTGGAAGGCAGAGGACATCTTCAAGGTGTCTGCACTCTTCTTCCACTGGTCTGTTCCCTTTTGTGGTACTAGAATGACAAGAGTGGGTGGCCACGCCCTGATGTTTGCAGTGAGCCCCAGTGATCCCCTTGTCTCTGCCTGCCTTTACAGGCAAAGGCTCAGATTTTGCCATGTGTGCTGAGGAGTGAACTCAGGCCCTCCTGATTGTGCCGCAAGCCTTACCTGCTGAGACATTTCTGCAGCTCCAAGGTTTTTTTTGTTATAAAATATGCACACCATCAGATTGACCTCTTTAATTATTTTCCATGGGTACAATTCAGAGGCATTAAGTACAGTGTTGTGCAACCCTTGGCATTATCCATTTCCACGACACTTTCATCATCCCACATAGAAAGTCTGCACCCATCAAACAATAACTCACCACTCCTCCCCACCCTGAATGCTCAGTTGCTTCTATTCGGTTCTCTTTCTCTCTGAGGTTGCCAATTCTAGGAACCCCCTCATGTAAGTGGGAACATACAATATTTGTCCTTTTGTGAATGTTTCTTCCACTTAGCAGGTTTCCTTTCTTCAGATGAATGATGCAGTCATGTACCACATAAGGATGTGTAGCTTAGCAGCAGACCACATAGTGTATCCAGCAGTAGTCCCAGAATATTAGAATGGAGTCAAACAGCTCCAGACACTCAGTGTTTCAGTCAGCTCCATGGTGAATCTTACAGATCCAGGGAGAAGTTCCATCTATGGTAGAAGAAGCTGGCTCCCATTCATAAATTCAAGCAGAAAGAGAAATCTCGCTCACCACTTCTGTTTATCCATTCATCGACTGACAGACACTGGGCTCTTTCCACTTTTGGCTTTCGTGAAAAGTGCTGCTATGAACATTAGCGCACCCTTCTTATCTTTTTTTAAATTTTATTTATTTGTTTGAGAGATACACACACACACACACAGAGAGAGAGAGAGAGAGAGAGAGAGAGAGAGAGAGAGAGAGAGAGAGAGAGAGAGAGAGAGAGAGAGAGAGAAAATATGTGCCAGAACCTCTTGCCACTGCAAATGATCTCCAAATGGATGCACCACTTTGTGTATCTGGCTTTAAATGGGAACTAGGGAATCAAACCCAGGCGTTTAGGCTTTGCGAGTTCCTTTCATCCCTGAGCCATCTCTCCACACACCCCCTTTAAACAGCTTTATTTAGACTTATATACTAAAGCACACACCCATGTAAATGTACAAGGCAGTGCTTTTCATTATAGTCTCAGAGCTGAGAGAACACCTCCACGATCTAATTTTAGATCATTTTCTCTCACCTCCCACTCATGAGGGAGTGAGTGACAGCCTGAGGCAGCCACCCATCCATTTCCTGTCTAGAGATTTGCCAATTCTAGGCTGTTAGTATAAATAAAAATCATATACAA
>PVHP010042308.1:0-15077 GCA_004024765.1 Zapus hudsonius
GCAACACCTTCAAATGCTACACATGTTACCATCTGGGAGCTGGTTACCATTCTGGATCTAGCAGGATCTCTTCCTGTTGTTTGATGACACTTTATGATTTCTTCAGCAATAGGATCTTACCTTAGTCCTGGGGCAGGTATTCAAGAGCTTTGACAGAAGTCTCTCATTTTGGGGACCCCGTGGGTCTCTTTGATCAACAGCTCAGTGTGGGAAGGAGCCAATAACTGGGACAGAGAGCCGGGCGTGGTAGCGCACGCCTTTAATCCCAGCACTTGGGAGGCAGAGGTAGGAGGATTGCTGCGAGTTCAAGGCCACCCTGAGATTACATAGTGAATTCCAGGCCAGCATGGACTAGAGTGATATCCTACCTTGGGAAAAAAAAAAGGAAAAAATACTGGGACAGGAAGGTGTAGGCCTGAGCAATTATTCTTGAGGTTAGGCTTCCTCCCATTCTGTTGATGGCTCCTTGTACCAGGTGGCGTCCTTTGCTTCCTCAGTAACTTACTGTATAAAAGCTAGGGTTTTATGGTGTCAATCCATTATTAGTTTAGTTTAGTATATGAGTCTCCCCCAACCTCCCATTTCCCCCTCTTCCCCCCCATTCATTCCATTCCCTTTTACAAACTCTCTGTTCACTGATGGATTTTCTTAATGTTCCAGTTCAACATGGTTAGGAACCACATAGGAGGGAGAATATGCGGCGCTTGGCTCTCTGCTCTTGTGTGTGGTCCCTAAGAATGATCTGCTCCAAGTCCGACCATTTTTCTTTAAATTTCATTATGTCCTGGACTTTTCCTTCGGGGGAGGTTTTCGATTATATTATCGATTTCAATAGATGTAATAGATTTATTTAGGAGATTTATCTGCTCTGAGTTTAGTTTTGGCAGGTGTCTAAGAATTTGTTCATTTCTTCCAGATTCTCCAATTTTGTGGAATAGAGGTTTTGGAAGTCTGTCTGGATGATTATTTCAATTTCATTGGTGTCAGTTGTGATCTCTCCTTTTTCATTTCTGATTTTGTTGATTTGGGTTTTCTCTTTTTTCCATTTAGTTAGATTGGTCAGGGGTTTGTCAATCTTATTTATTTTTTCAAAGAACCAGCTCTTTGTTTCATCAATTTTAAAAATCATTTTCTTAGTTTCTAATTTAATGATCTCTGCTCTGATCTTAATTATTTCTTTTCGTCTTGAGTTCCTAGGGTTGGATTGTTCTATTTTTTCTAAGGCTTTTAGTTAGGTTATTAATTTGGGATCTCTCTGTCTTTGTTATGAAGGCATTTAGTGCTATAAATTTTCCCCTTAGGACTGCCTTCATTGTGTCCCATAGGTTCTGGTATAATGTATTTTCATTATCACTTAGTTCAAGAAAATTTTCAGTTTCCAATTTGATTTCTTGAATGACCCATTCATTGTTTAATAGCATATTGTTCAATCTCCAATAGTTGGTGTGATTTCTATTTGTTCTCTCATTGTTTATTTCCAGCTTCAATGCATTGTGGTCCAATATGATGCAGGGTGCTACATCAATCTTCTTGAATTTGTTGAGGCATGTTTTATGTCCTAATATGTGGTCTGTTTTGGAGAAAGTTCCATGAGCTGCTGAAAAGAATGTACATTCTGTAGAGTTGGGATGGAATATTATGTATACATCTGTTAGGTCCAGTTGATCTATGGTGTTATTGAATTCTATTATTTTCCCTGTTGATCTTCTGTTTGGATGATCTGTCTAAAGACAATAGAGGTATATTAAAGTCTCCAACAATGATGGACTTGGGGTTTATTTTTATTTTAGTTTCCTTTAGTTTTTGCTTTATGAACTGTAGTGCACCTGTTTTTGGTACATATATGTTAATGATGGTGATATTCTCTGGTTGGATTGTTCCTGTGATGAGTAAGAAGTGTCCTTGATTGTCCTTTTGAATTAATTTTGATTTTCAGCCTATTTTGTCAGATACCAGTGTAGCAACCCCTGCTTGTTTTTTGCTTCTGTTAGCTTGGAAGATCATCTTCCATCCTTTCACCCCGAGGAGGTTCCTGTCTTTAGAGGTGAGGTGGGTTTCTTGGAGGGTGTATATGGATGGATACATTTTTCTGATCCATCCTGTTAGCCTATGTCTTTTTATGGGAGAGTTAAGACTGTAAATAGTCTAAGTTATAACTGTGAGGCTCGAGTCAATCCCCGCCATAGTGTAGGGGTTATGGGAATTGATGCCTCACTTGTTATTTTGTCTCTTCTAGGCTTGATTATTGTGTTCAACTTCTGGATGGCTCATGGGATTGGTTGCTTGGCTCTTCTCTGTAGAATATTGTGTGGAGAATTTTCTGTAGGTTTGTTTAGTGTCCATATAATTGTAGAGCTGGCTTTTATCTTGAAATATTTTCCTTTCTCTGTCTATTATAAGGGATACTTTCACAGGGTACAATAGTTTGGGTTGAAAGCCAAAGTGATTTAGGTTTTGAATTACGCTACTCCAATCTCTTCTCACTTTCATGGTTTCCGTGGAGAAGTCTGGCATAACTCTGATGGGTATGCCTTTATATGTGATTCGTTGTTTTGCTCTTGCTGCTTTTAGAACCCTCTTCTTGCTTTCAATTTTTAGGGTCTTAACTACAATGTGTCAGGGAGTTTCTCCTTTGGTCCTGCCTGTTTGGTATTCTGTGTGCTTCTTGTATCTGGATGGGATTCTCTTTTGTTATATTGGGGGAATTTTCCTTAATAATTCTATTGAATATGTTCTCTATGGCTTTGGCCTGGGTTTCTTCCCCCGCTGGTATTCCCATGATCCAGAGGTTTGGTCATTTAAGGGTGTCCCATAGATCCCTCATATTTTGTTTGTAATCTTTTTTTAAAAAAATATATATTTATTGTATATAATGAGTTACATTATTTAGTGGGCAAACAATGCGTTGTTATCCCGAATTCCCCAATTACCCCCTTCCCCATCCCTGATCAGTTGTATATCCTCTTCCGTGGGCCGTCTGTATTAGTCCTTGTGGCAAGGGATCCTGGATATCCTAGTACTCAGCCCGGTTCTCCTGGCCCAAGTGTGTTGTTACTGAGGGGTGCCATGCCTCTGGACAGTCTCCCCCACCACGGCTCTCACAATCTTTCCACCCCCTCTTCCGCTCAGTTCCCTGAGTCGTGGTTGTTTGTAATCTTTTTTGAACTTATCCAAGTTTCTGTTAACCTGATCTCTCTCTCTCTCTCTCTTTTTTTTTTTTTTGCTTTGTCTTCCATGTCTGAGGTTCTACCTTCCAGGTTATTTACTCTGGTAGTAAGGGATTCTAGAGATGTTTTAAATAACTCCATTTGATTTTGGTTTTCCAATAAAGCTTTTTGCATGGTCTCCATCTTGAGTTGCATTTTCATTTCAAAGATTGTCTTACTTAATGCTTCCTTGTATTCATTCTTGTATTTGAATATATCTTCATTTAGTGTAGCCAGCTGATTCTTGAGCTCCTCTGATTGCTGGTTTTCCTTTAGCTCATTTACTGTTCTAACAAAGTCCATCTGTTTTTCCTCAATTGTATTGAGCCTGGTGGAGAAGCTTGCAAGCTTATTCTGCACATTTTCATTTAGATTGTCAATTTTTGCTTCCATTTCCATGAATAATCTGGATACAGAATCCATGCAGAGATGTCCTGAACATGTCATCTCTTCCTGGACATGCATCTGTGCTCTTTCTTTGATATTTTCATTGTTGTCTTCCATAGTGGGGCTAGGTGAACTTGGTGTGGGGCTGTCCACCTGTGTTTTTTTTGCATTGTGATCTGCCCATGCTCAGGTGAGAACAGTTCCTCTGGTGTGTGGGGGTGTTCAAACCTTCAGCAGCCGTAGCAGGCTGGGGCTGGACTTTGATTGGAACCCGGGGTCAGTGGGCAGGGTCATGGGGTACACAGGCTGGTGTGGAGCAAAGTGTTTGCTTGCTTACCTGGCCTGAAACTCAGCATCAGTGGGCACGGTCGTGGGACACACAGGCCGGTGGGGAGCCAAGGCAAGACTCCCTCAACTTGCCTTGCCTAGGGTCTGGGGTCTGAACAAGCAAGGGCTGGCGGAAGGTTGGCCCACGTCCCAAACCTTGCCTCACCTGGGGTCAAGGGGTTAGTGGATGGAGCTGTGGGTGCACAGGCTGGTGTAGAGCAGAGTGGCTGCTTGCTTACCTGGCCTGAAACACGGGGTCAGTGGACATGGTTGTGGGCACATGGGCTGGTGAGGAGTCAAGGCTCCCTCACCTGGCCTTGCCTAGGGTCTGGGGTCCAAACACCTTGTATTTGTTTCAGTCCCGAAGAAATTCATTTTTTTAGGGTAACACTTTCCATATTTTATGTTTTTTTTTTTTTAAATCTTGGGCATAGGATTTCCTATTCTGTTTCTGTGGGCTTTTCTGGCATTTTATTCTAGTGCTGTTATGTTTTTGGAGCTTAAAACTTATGCTTTGGTCCCTTCAGTCTGTGCTGGTGTCTGGTAGGAAAGTGCCTCTGATTTGGGAGGCTGGGAGTTCTCATAGTGTTGACTGGTAGCCTATCTCCTCATCCCCATGTGAGGAGCTGCTTCACCAAACACTGGCACCTTGTACCTGCATTTAGAGTTTTGCTGAACTGTGTTCTGCTCAGAAAATCTGGCCAGGTGTGTTCTCAAGAGTAATTTGCTATTTTTTGCCCAAATGCTAACATGCAGAGTTAATTCCAAGGCCCGAGGAGCACCAGGACAGGTCAGCTTGGAGCCACAAAGTCTAATCATATGCTATTTACTCATCAGAGTTTCTTCTTCCTCCTGCTAGTGAAGAGTGATTGAAGGAGAGACCTTGTCTGTGCACAAATCTCACAAGACACTGTGCACATAGGGGCTGTGTCATTGACTAAAGAGAGCCTCATCTTTGGGAGGGCCAAGTTTTTTATACAAAGTGATATTCAGTGGTTCTGCTCAGAGGTAGAAGTTCAAGACTGACACCATCTTTAGCATAGGCTCTTCCTAGCCCCAATGCTTTGTATAATGGGGTACTCTTGTGTTGTTACCTATGAGGACACACTTCTACTTTGTCTCTGCCTATTTGAGATACCCTTGACTCTTCCAGGCAAATGGACTGCCTTTCCTGGCGAGGAGCACTTGGCTCCTACAGTGTATGCCTCTACCCACCTGTGAGCTCTGCATACCTAGAAGGCAGGGGGCTTGATCATTGGGGTCTCAGGGCTCATGAAGTGCAGTCAGCAGATGAAATAGTGAGCTGACTGAGAGGCATATGGCTCTTAGGCCAGTTCATGCATCACAGATACTCTTCTGGAATAGGTTACTGTAGTGCTTCTTTCTGAGTTTGATATGCTAGGAGTGCACCATGAATTTCCTTCCTTGGGGTCTCAGTCACCCTGATGTGGAGTTAAGAAGCCATTCAGAATCTGTGGGGAAATGTACCCCTACCTTCCACTACATGAACAAAACTACAAGGTAGCTCAAAGCAGAAAGCCATGTCCTCTGGAGGGCTAGAGTACTGAGCACAGGGAACTCCTGGCAGGTAACCCCTATGTCTAAAGCTACATGGTATTCAGTTAAGGGCTGTAGCACAGCCAAAGAGGACTGAAGGTTGGGCTCTAAGGATGGTGGAATGGAACCTGAAAATCCACAGGGAATTCTCCTAGGTCCTACTTCAAGGAGTCTTCACAAGAAGCCCTTGTAACCTGATGCAATGGTGTATCTTTGTATCTTGGTGATTACAAAGCCAAAACCAAGCTTGGCCAAAGGCATAAAAATGACCAGCAGCAAGTAAGAAGAGCATGGGAATTATTGTCAAAGCTGTGATCTCCCCCAACAAAGGAATCATGAGAATTTTACTCAGGGAGCCCATACATATTTGTATAGAAAAACACTTTGAGGGCAGGCCCATTTCCAAGCATGCTCAGTTTAAGTTCATAGTTAAGGAAATATGGTGGGGCTGGAAAGACGGCTTACCAGTTAAAGGTGCTTGCTTGCAAAACCTGACAGCCTGGGTTCAACTCCCCAGTACCAACATAAAGCCAGATACACAAAGTGGAACATGTGTCTGGTGCTCATTTGCAGTGACCAAAGACCCTGGCCTGCCTCTCTCTCTGCTAGCAAATAATTAATGAAAGTATTAAAACATCAGCAAAAGTATTAAAACCAAAAGATGGCAGATATATTTTTGGGTGTGTTCAGCTCAAAGTCATGGAGTACATGACTTTGAAAGGTGTGTTAACACAGAAGTTTTCTCCTGAAAGTGTCTGCTTAGTGGCCAACACCTTAACATCCACAGGTCATCTGCCTAAGGTCCGTATTCATAGGCTGTGTGTCCTAAGTCTGTGGTCACAGCTCTGACCAACCTCAGCATGGGTGTGGGAAGGGCTTTGCATGGTCCCAGTGATGGAAGTTAATGTATGTAAAATGTACGTCTGAGAATTCTAGGTTATCTTTCAAAACAGCAAGGTCCTCCAACTGCTTCACAGTTACCATTGCACAAAATGTAAGGATCAGCAGTGCTGTGAAGCCAAGCATAAGCTGAACTGTTATTTTCTGTTTAATAAGCAACAGGTTTGGGCTTGGTTTTATCTTATTAGGGAGTTACATATTTATCATATTCAAAATGCCATGTGTGTGAATAATGAGTTATAAATTCCTTCAAAGGGAAAATCACAGAACCTTCAGAGCCTGGAAGTTTCCAACTGTGGGTTGCAGTTGGTTGTTGGAACATGGTGAATGTCTGTCCTGAATGGGGTGAGGCCAGTGAACTGCTCTGGCCTTGGTGGGGCTCCCTGGGGCTCTGTAGTCTCTGTCTTTCTCTCACTTCCTATTCTGTATTTGCATGACTAAAATGTCAGGGAATGGGAGGGGCAAATGGAGGATAGATGCAGTTAAACATGAAGAGGGTACACTTTCCTGGTGAATGATGCTTTGTTGGATGACTTATCCCCTAAGAATGCCTGAGTCAGATCCAGACAAATGGAAGAAATTAGTCTAGGATATTAGGAGACCCTTAATGTCTTGTCCCTATGGGCACACATGGAGCTTATTCTGAAGACTTTCTCCTCCTGTGTTGATGTGGCTTCAGAGCTTTGTCCCCTCCACTTGAGAAGAAGGACAAATGATAATTTTGAGAACAGACAACTAGGCTGTCACCGGAGAGAGGCCTGAGCTTCAAGTAGACTCTGAGGTAGTGGAGAAGCCCGGGAGAGGACAGAGTGTGAGAACTGCTGAGGGCAGGGGAAGTGCTTTGCTTGTCATTTTCTTGAACTATTAAATGTGCCTTATCTAGAATAGAATCACAGAGAACTTAAGAAGCATCTCTCTAATGATGAAATACAGGCCTACTACTGACACGATCACTTTACAAGAATATTTTCATTATTCGGGAAATTACATCTGTCCTCAGTACCAGAGAGAGAAAACCTTATTTCTTCCCACACTGGGCCCATTTTGGGCTACCTTTCTCGTGCTCCAAAGACTCTGCAAAGTATACAACAGAGGCCATCCTTGTCTATTCTCAGGAGCTTGCAATCCTCTAGGCCAGAGAGGCAATAAGCAGCAGTAGTTAGGAACAGAGCTAGGAGCCTGCTGGAGGTATCTGGATGGTCCCTGATTTTGGGATGCCCTTAGGGGCCAAGGCAAAGGAAGGTGCTTCACGTTGAACCCCAGTGTCCAGGAAAGGACATGATTGGCAGGGACTCCTGGGGATGGGAATGGCCAACAGGTGTGTTGGGCAGCACATTAGTTATTTTTCTTGTTGTAAAAAATAATTGGAAAAGCAACTTAAGGAATGAAGGGTTTACTTTGGCTCACAGATTCATGGTGGTTGGGAAGGCATGCTCATCAGAGGTGAGACAGCTGGTCCCATTGCTTCTATGGTTAGGAAACAAAGAGAGATGAATGTTGGTGTTCCACTCACTTTCTCCTTTTTATTCAGACTGGGATCCCAACCAGAGGGATGGTGCTGCTGAAATTCAGTGTGTCTTCCCTCCTTAGGTAAACCTTTCTGGAAACATCCACAAAACACACCTAGGGGTGTGTTTCCATGATGATTCTAAATCCAATTCAGTTGACAATGAAGATTAACCATTATAACTCTACCCCTTGCCAACTTGATACCCTGCCCCCTCCCAATCACCCTAGGATCCTAAAGTCTCATTTCCATCTCATAATGCAAAGTGTATTTAGTTAATATCTAAGTCTCCAAAGTCTTTAAAGGTCCTAACACTGTTCAAAAGTCCCAAGTTTCTTCTGGGACACAAAGCAATCTCTTAACTGTAAGCCCCTGTAAAATCAGAATATAAGGGCTGGAGAGATGGCTCAGGGGTCAAGATGCTTGCCCGACAAGCCTAACTGTTGCTTTTAATAAAAGAAGAAGGAGGGTCCTGAAGTCTGGACGGGGTTCCCAGCCGCTCAGGCAGGGCGGGAGCAGGCCTGGTGAGGCAGGGCCTGGCCATGCCGCAGCGGTTCAGCTCTCTGGTCTCGGCTGGTGGCTGTGTCCCTGGGAGCTTGTCCATGGCACCGGGGCGCAGACCTGCTCCGTGTTACAGCTCTGGAAGTGGCTGCGGCATTCTGCTGCCGGCAGCGGCTCCAGCAGACCTGGGCAGGGAGGGAGCAGGCATGCTCCGAGTGGCAGTGGCGATGGCAGGGCTGCTGTGGACTGGACAGCCATGGAGGGAGGCATGTCAGTGGGCCCAGGAACCCGCGGAAGAGTTACAGCTCTTGGAAGCATGGCTTCCTGTGTGTTTAGCTCATCTCTTCAGAGAGAATAATGAGCAGTGACCCGGGAAAGGTGTGGAAATATATTCCCCTTTATTACAGGAGCACTGTTGGTTCAATAGAGGTAGAGAAGGAGGGAGGGGAAGAAATGGGCAACGGAGATTGGCAGTTATCAGTGACCTGTGAATACCTGCTTTGCATGTAGACGTGAGCTTGGGCACGTATCAGATGGTGGAGCAGAGAAACTGTCACCTTCCAGGCACAGCTGGGGTGCGAACCTGGATTCACGTGGCTTGCTTAGGGAGCCTGGAGTGTTAGGGTTAAGGATGGAGCTGGCTAAACGCCTACCGTTTACGGGTTTCAAACCTGTTCAAACATCGTTAACCCTTTGTCCTCCATGTCCCATTTAGCAATACCAACACCTAACAACCAGGTTGGATTCCCCAGTATCCACCTAAAGCCAGATGCATAAAGTGCTGCAGGCATCTGAAATTCGTTTGCAGCAGCTGGAGGCCCTGGTGTACCGATTCTCTCTGTCTGTCTTCTCTCTATCTCTCTCTCTGTGAAGAGGTGTCACTGGCTTTTCATGTGCTATCTCGTTCAATCCAGACAGAAACTCTCAGGTAGGAATTTCAGCTGATTTTCAGACAGGAAACTGAAACCAAAGATACTCATGTCTCAGGTGCATCAGGCTCCAAGATCTTCCTTGAATGGTATAATTTCATCCCAACAAATCCACCTGTGTTTCAGGTCTTTCTTGTGGAATATGTTGCCCTGCAAGTATTCACTGTGCTAATATCCTGGGGGAATTCTGAGGCTGTGCATGCACTGTGACAGATGGGGAAAGGGTGGGAGAAATAGGCAGGAAGGCCTAGATGCCAAAGAAGTTCTAAAGAAGAGAGGATGGTGAGGCCAGGTGCTTAGCACCTGGTCCTGATCTGGGTTTTCCTGTTTATCTGGTCAGAAGTTTAATGCCAGGTCGGTAACAGAAGCGAGACTATGAGAGACTGCAGTCCTAAGGGCCTTGGGCTAGGCTGACCACAGCAGAGGGTGTGGTCAGGGAAGATTGAGTCTGTAACATTTGTGGCCAAAGTCTCTTCTGAAACTTCCAGTTCAGTTATTGTTCAAATAGGAAGTTCTTCTCAGGACAGTCCCACAGTGACAGGCTCCACCTTTGGTGGCAGGGGTGACTCCCTGGGAGGAGAGGAGGGACTTTCCACTGGTTCAAGTCAAGGGTGGGAAGAAAAAGGCATTAATCTCTGCTTGGAACAGTTCCTGTAACACTGCCCCTTATGCTAGTCCATTGTTTTAAGAATCAATAGTGACAGAGGAATTAGCTAAAAACATTGAAAGAAAAATGTAAAACCAAGAGTAATGAAAGTAAAGGAATATAGGACTGAAATCCTCACAGTTTAAGGTTTGTTTGTATTTGAGACAAGGCATCCTCTATTCCAGACTGGCCTCCAACTTACCTTGTGGTTGAAGATGACCTGGACCTCCTGATCCTCCCACCTCTATTCCTCAAAGTGCTAGAATTATAGGCCTGACTCCCCACACCATTGACAGTGGGATTCCTTGAGGGTTTGCAAGGCTCACAGGTAGAGTAGTTTCTGTGCTCTTCCAGACACTGAGTGTAATAAGAGGTTCAGGGTACTAGGATATTGACCTCCCTCCATCCATTCATCTGTTTTTGTTTGTCAGATGCCAGCTAAGTGACTCCTGGGTTTGCCCAGCATTTTCTCGCTCTATTAGGACCTTACTGAGTGAGACAGTGGATGTGTTCCTTGAAAATGTCTCAGCATCTTTGTGAGGAGCCTCCTGTGTAGATGGTTTTTTTTAAGTGTGTCTCAATATTTCCTGTGAGGATCCTCAATGGTGTTTGTGTTCCCCAAGCATCTTCTCTTTGAGAGCCTCTTCAAGATAACACAAATATGAGCTAGCTATAAATTTGAGCTCATAGAAGCTAGACATCTGTACTATGCTTCTGGAATTCTTTTTTTTGTAGCTATAGAAAACCTGTCTTACCCAGGCATAGTGGCACATGCATTTTTAGTCCCAGTACTTGGGAAGCTGAGGTAGGATCATTGTGGGTTCAAGACTCAGGTCAGCCTGACCTAAAGTGAGACTCTGCTTGAAAAACAAAATAAACAAACAAAAAAACTGTCTTGCTCATTCATGAGATTCATAGTCCCAGAATATTGTTCCAACCATTAATAAATGCCCCTGGTAGCTGTGAATAGAAGGGGAGGAAACCAAACCCCATGAAAAATTGATCAGACCTGCAACTCCTTCTCCCAGTCATTGGATTCTTCCCACACTGAGTTGTTGATCAAAGAGACCTACAAGATCCCCAAACAAGACAGGTTTCTGTCAAAGCTCTTGAATACCCACCCCAGGCCAAAGTTAAGATCCTATTGCTGAGGAAACCACAGAAAGACATCGAACAACACTGAGAGACCCCGTGAAATCCAGAGTGGTATCCAGTACACAGATGGTAGCAAGTGCAGTGCTGGAAGGCACAACATAAACTGCCAGGGAAATTGGTCAATGATACATGGAGATATCAGAGACCACTGATACAAAATGCAGTCTGTTGCCATGAGAAGGCTGAACACACTTCCTTCTGGGAGAGATCAACCGACCAGGAAATGATCACTGGTGCAATAGAGGCGCCAAAACCTGGGGCGGGGGTGGTCGTGTATTCAACAGCTTTTAAATTGGCCAAGAAATCCACTCAGTGACAAGAAACCCTTAACTGTAATTGGGACACAGGGGAAAATCCTACAGGAACAAAAAAAAATGGGGCTCCAAAAAGAAATCCCCATTACCAGAGAACTACAGAGAGGCTAATCTCAATAGAATTTTGCCAAGTTAGAAATGTGTGTCTCATTTAACCTATACTGATCTCACTCTCTGATGGAGATTCTGTTTGTATTTTTCAGAAGGCAGTGAGAGAGCCGTGGTCATTCCAACTCCACCCATGAGCCTCAGGCAGAAGGCTGATATCCCAGCAAGAGATGAGCCACCCCAGGCCCATGGTGTAGGCCCCAAGTGAAACACTTGAGACAGTGGTGGGGAAAGAAAGAGACCTATAGCTGTTAAGATTACAAAAGAATGTGCAAATGCATTCTTGCCTGTAACTTCCTGATAAGACTTATTTGTTCCACTATATAAAAAGCCTTGCTCAACTCTATTCGGGGCTCTTTGCCTCTGTTCTGCTCAAGGACACGCATCGAGCCCCAGCATGCTTGGTTCTTTTTTAATAAAACCCTTTGCAGCTGCATGGGAGATCGTGGTAAGAGTCTTCTTTTGGGTCTGGGGTCCAACATAACTACAGCCTATCAGTCAACCCAGGATAAGTCAGTGAGACAAACACCAACTAAGACTCTTAAGGTCACAACAACAACAATGAAACAGACTTGAAACTCACTCTCCATGACTCAGGGAATTGAGCGGAAGAGGGGGTGGAAAGATTGTAAGAGCCATGATGGGAGAGATTACCCAGAGACATTACCCCCCCCAGCTACAATTCATAAAGGGGGGGGGCAACTTTGTTGCCTCCTGTGCTATCCATAACCCCTTGCCACATGGATTGATCCAGTGTGCCCACCGAGGAGGATACCCAGTGGATTGGGTACAGGGGGGAGGAAAAAGGGAATATAAGCACAATATTTACTCAATGTATCTGATTTTGGGCAACAAAGATAAAATTTTAAAAAAGAAAGAAATTCCCCCAGTGACTTAAGAGGATTAAAGCCCGGATAAGCCCCCTATGACAGGGACATTGTGTGATAGGTCCAGCTACATTTCCTTACAGCGTTTCACCAGAGATGTGTCCTTAATCTCTGGCCAGCTCACCTGAATAGTACTGGAATCAGGACATTGTGTTGTCAGTCAGTGCCTTAATACTAACTGTGGGCAGATGGACATTAGCATAAGTGACAATGGTTTTACTTCTTAGATTCTGCGTTCTGTTCTTTTATCTTAAAGATTTGTCAGGCATGATGAAATTTCATGCCACCTCACAGTCTTGCCCAGGACATGAGTCATCCTTCTGCTCCACATATCCATGCTAAATATGCGCCTCCATTACTTCACAGATGTGTGGTATTGAAGCATGACTGTCCATGTGCTCTGACGTAGTAGTCTCTCTGTCGGAATGTCTCTGTCACTTCATTTCATCAAGAAGTCATCCTGTCATCTCACAGCCTCATAAGACAGGTAAGGCCATACCTACAACTTCTGACATTGTTATAGTTGTTCTACCTTATTGTTGGTGCTGTCAACCTTTTGCCAAGCTTTATTTGTGAGTTCAGCCTTATCACAGGTCTGTGTGTATAGGGAAAACATAGTGTTTTATGGGTTTTTGTACCACCCATGGTGCCAGTCCTCCACTGGGGTCTTGGAGCATGTCTCCAGCAGATAAGGAAAGATGACTGTAACACAAAAACCTTTCACACACTGACAGGGAAATGGCAATAAAAGGAGTAGCAAAATTGACAGAGAAGGTAATGAGGCAATTTAGAGGAGCAACTGGCTCTCAATCAGGACCCAAAAACATGACATGATACCACATTGATGACCTTTAGATTTCTGGCAAGGGTGAGAGATTTCTAGATAACAATGAAGTTGTTGATCTATGGCCATTGAGGTGGTCTGAAGGAAGATTCTCCTGGCTGGGCCTGACCTGATTGGACGAGCTCACCAGAGCCTCAGGTTTCCTTAGACTAAGACTCATGCAGCAGTGTCTGTCTGTCTGTCCCACTTCTGCAGGCCTTGAAAAAAGAGTCTTAAATTCTATAACCACAAAAAAGTGAGTCTTGCAAAAATCTGGTGCATGGGAAAATGAAGATCCTTTGCTGTTTGAACCTCTAGATGAGAGGGCAGGCCAGCAAAAAACATTGCCCTTAGTCTAAGGCTTCACTTCTGATCTACAGAAAATGTGGAATAAAAATGGAGGTTGTTTTTAGGCTGAAAGTTTGACCATTTGTCACACAACAATAGAAAATGAATATAGAAACATTAATAAAATTCTTCACAGCTCCAGTAACAATGAACTTTCCATCTGAATGTAAAATTTAAAAATATGTGTCTATTGTGGAAGGAAGGTAGAGAAAACCTTGCTTGGAGACATATCTTGGGGTAGCAATCCGAACACACCCCTTAAAATTGAGATAGCAACAGTTCACCTTTGACCCATCACCCATTTCTGTTAGTACCTGTAGATGTGTACACCAGGCTTACTGCACAGGTATTCACAATGGTATGAGGAAAGACAGCACAGAGCTTAGGACAAGGCATGAAGATTAACTACTCAGTGTCTTGAAAGTGACAAAAGCAGAAGGAATCCAGGGGAGCCCATACTTGAGAATGGCATTGTTCTGGGTAGCATCCTATTATTTTCCTCCTTGTGGCTTTTTGCTTGTGAACCATCACAGAAATGCCAGACAACATGCTATAGCCTTGCCGATTTAAAGAACCAGAGAAGAGAATTCAAGATACTTATGGGAGTTGAAAGTGAGGGACTGACGGAAGAGCTCATTAAACCTAAAAATGACTCATACTGATTGTGGCAGGATGTATTCCAGAAAGTCCATCTGTGATGGCCAAATGTATGTGAAAACTTGACTGGAAGTTTTTCAGTGCCTGTTGCTGATCAAGCCTTATTCTAGACGATTCTATTAAAGTATTTCTTACATGAGATTAACATTAAATTTGTGGGCTGGGAGTGGAGCAAATCACCATCCAGAATGCAGATGGCCCTTGTGATGGTTAAGTTTTGATGTCAACTTGACCTTTCAAGTGATCTTGGGTGGGTCTCTGAGGATGTTCACAGGAAGGCAGCCTCTCAGTAGGGGGCAGGATGTAAAGAAGCTCAAAGGAGGTAGAAGTCAACATCCTTTCCTGTGTGGGCAGTACAGGAAGGAAACTCCAGAGACTCATGAAGCCATTAAGTCTGGGATAGAATTTCGAGACCCCACCCTAGGGCTATAGAAAGGTGAAAGAATTCTCTCCTTGCCCTCCTGCCTGTTTGCTGTCCCGTGTATATGTGGTTGGTGATGGGTTTCTCTCTCTGCTTGGACCTGTGAAAGGGGAGCAGCCTCTTTTGCATTCTGGAACTTCCCCTGTATCTTTAGCTACAAATAAATCCTTTCCTCCAAAAAACTGTGCCTGGTTTGAAGATTTATCCCAGCAGCGTGTGGCTGATTACAACAGCCCTCATCCAATAAGCTGAAGGTCTTAAGGAAAAAGCTGATATCTTCAAAGACGAGGGAGTTCTGTCAGCGGATTCCTGTAACTTTGAGCTGCAGCTTCCCCCCAGCTTCCAACCTCTGGGTCACCCTACAGACTTTGAGCTTGCTAGCAGTCTTCACAATCAAGTGTCTA
>PVHP010042309.1:0-15037 GCA_004024765.1 Zapus hudsonius
GATGTGGCTCAGTAGGCAGAGTGCTTGCCTAGCATACATGAAGCCCTGAGTTCAAATCTCCAATACCATATAAATCAGGCATGGTGACATATACCTATAATGCTAGCATTTGGGAAGCTGAAGCAGGAAGATCAGAAGTTCAAGAGTGGGCTGGAGAGATGGCTCAGCGGTTAAGGCACTTGCCTCCAATGCCTAAGGCCCCAGGTTCAATTCCCCAGGACCTACATAAGCCAGTCCCACAAGGTGGTGGCCCTGGTGCATTCTCTCTCTCTCTCTCTCTCTCTCTCTCTCTCTCTCTCTCTCTCTCTCTCTCTCTGCTTGAAAATGAATAAATAAGATATTTTAATAAAAAAAAAGTTCAAGAGCATCCTTAGTGAGTTCAAAGGCAGTCTGGGCTACATGAGACCCTGTCACAGAAGAAAATAATGTTTTCAATAAATAAAAAAAATAGGGAAGGGCTGGAGAGATGGCTCAGCTATTAAGGGGTTAGCATGCAAAGCCTAATGAACCTGGGTTCTATTCCCCAGGACCCACGTAAAAGCCAGGTGCACAAAGGGGCGCATGAATCTGGGGTTCATTTGCAGTGATGAAAGGCTCTGGTGTGCCCATTCTCTCTGTCTGTCTCTCTTCTCTCTACTACTCTGTCTGCTTGCAAACCACAGTATTTTTTAAAATAAAAATTTTAAAACTAACAAAGTGAGGAGAATCCCGAATGCATACCTTCGTCCACTGCCACAGCACTCTGCCCACAGAGACTAAGTTTCCAACCATGTCACATATCTCGGATTTGAACTTTCTGCAGGGGTCAAAATACCCACAGCCAATAATTCCTAGGAAGCAAACGGAGATGGAAGGTACAAGTTTACTAAATGGTTATAAGGGGCATGTTTATCTCGATGGATAAATCATTCCAAAACTGAATGTACATGGGGTTCTTAAAATGTTTCCCTCGGGAGTCACTAGTGGCCTAAGTGATAAAGTGTGTCGTATATTGGCTCATTAAACCTCCCAACATCCCATAAGATAGGATATGTACTAGGTACAGTTTTTATTGTCACTGTTCTTATTTTAACAGGAGCTTAGTCACCTGACCATGTACATGGACCTTGCATATGGGTGAAGCTGAGATTGGAACCCCGGGAGTCTGGTGTCTTTCAAACAGGATATACATGAAGCATGTGAGAGCTGGAAAGGTTATAGATGACTTCCTCATCAGAGACAGACAGACAGACAGACAGACAGAATAGGCCCAAACAGGCAAAGCAAATTGCTCAAGGTCACATGGCTTAATGATGGACAGACTGAAGTCAGGACCCACATCTCCTGGACCTACCGTCGAGTGAATGACCAGTAGACTGAGCTAGGCAAGTAATCATTCCTGGAGCAGTGACATCATCTCCCTCGGGAAGGACTGGCTTTGTGGCTCATGGACTATTGGTTTTATTTATTTATTTACGTACTTACTTACTGAGGTACTAGGGATTGAGATACTAGGAATTGGACCTAGGACTTCACTCATGTTAGATAAGCATTCTACCATTGAGCTCACCCCAATTCTTTTATTCTTTTTCATTTGAAGATAGTATCTCACTAAGCTGTACAGGTCAGCTATGAATTTGGGATCCTCCCACCTCAGCCTCCTGAGTAGCTGGGATTACAGGCCTGTGCCACTAGGCCCAGTTTATAAACTATTCTTTTTTTGGGGGGGTGGGTTTGAGGTGGAGTCTTGCTCTAGCCCAGGCTGACCTGGAACTCACTTTGTAGTCTCCAGCTGGCCTCGAACTCAAGGCAATCTTCCTACCTGGGCCTCCCTAGTGCTGGGATTAAAGGAGTGCACCACCACACCTGGCTAGACTATTTTAAAGCCTTTAATTCAAATTGGCCCTAAGGTTCTTTCTGAAAACCTGTGTTCTGGGTTTCTGCTTTCCTTCAGGTATGTGTATTGTAAGACACAAGGATTCTGGAGACAGAAACCAGGCTTTAGAGCCACACTCTGAGGCACTAGCAAGATGGCTGTTACCTCACTCCTCATAACCTCACTTTCTGGTCTGATTTCCAGATCTCTTTAGATCAATTTTAAAAGTGTGTGTCAAAAAGCAAACACTCATACACAGACTGCTAAACTGAGAGACAGGCATCACCCCAGTACTCTGACAGCCCCTGTGTGGTCACATTTCCTCAGCCTGCTCCCCCCCCCCACCCCGAGGATAGCCATGACTCCAACTTCACAGTAATACTTGCCTGTTTTTTTAGTGCTTGACGACTCATATTTTTGAATTTCTACCTTTTTACGTGTGTAATTTAATTTAATAAAAGTTTACACTTCTCCATAATTCATTTCTTCCATTGAACATATTCTAGGCTTCATCTATGTTGAAGCATGTAACTGGTTGGTTCATTTTTCAGTACTATACAGCATCCCTTGTTACGATTTATTTGGCTATGTTTATTGGCAAGATATATTTGGGCGTGGCAATATATATTCAGACAAGTTCATGTTTTGACACTAGGAACATTATTCTCAGAGCATTACTTGAGAGGAGATTATGACCAGAGTACATTGTGCCCTTTCCTACTTAGGGAGTCATTTAGATATTTCCCTATCTTTTCTTCCAACTATTTTCCAGATTTGCCTTCCAGAGTGAGGCCCTAAATCCATGCACAATTAACTTTATGCTTAGTATGAGACAGGGAGTCCAACTTTGGTAACTTTCCCATAAGAATTACTAACTGTTCTAGTACCTTCCATGGAAATGCTCCCTTTCCTTCTGACCTCCAGTGCTTGCTATGCCAAGCGGTCATACCATCTATCCACAGATCTGTTTTTCTATGTTGCATATTTTTTCATAGTACAAATTCGCATGTGACTAGGTATCAAAAAATCACAATTTCAGGCTGGAGAGATGACTCAGCAGTTAAGGTGTTTGCCTGCAAAACTTAATGATCCAGGTTTGATTCCCCAGAACCCACGAAACGTCAGATGCACAAAGTGGCACATACATCTGGAGTTCTTCTGCAGTGGCTGGAGGCCCTAGAAGTGCCCATTTTCTCTCTCTCTCTCTCTCTCTCTCTCTCTCTCTCTCTCTCTCTCTCTCTCTCTCTCTCTCTCTCCTTACAAATAAATAAATAAAAATATTCTTTAAAAAATTAAACACCAGGCTGGGCATGGTGGCTCACGCCTTTAATCCCAGCACACAGGAGGCCGAGATAGGAGGATCGCTGTGAGTTCAAGGTCAACCTGAGATTACATATGAATTCCAAGTCAGCCTGGGCTAGAGTGAGACCCTACCTCAAAAAAAAACACAACAGCAACAACAAAAATCAATAAAACTAAACACCTAGGAGAGTCATACCAAAAATTTTGTCTATTGAATTATTTGAAGGCAGTGTGCAATTAAAGACTGTGAACTGTCTTTTTAGGCGCTGTGGGATATCGTTCCGGCCCCCTCCAGGGTGTATCATCGCCGCGATGAGCTGAACGTCCACGATGGTTGTGAAGTCTCCAGGCTTGTCCAGGCTATACATACCCTCCATTTCCATCATCTGCCGCACGATCTCGTTGGTGATCTGAAAGTTCACACACTCACATTATTAAGACATATCACTATCATGCTTCCCCAGAGCTCCTGGGATGAGAAGACCAGAAAACATCCATCTCCTACAAGCGAGTGTGTATCACCTTCACCCAGTGAACTCTCAACCATTAAGATAAACCCACCTGGTGCAACCCCAGGGTGCACCACACCATCAAAATTAATTTCCCGTTAAACCGAGAATCGTTATTAGACTTAACAACATGCAGGTTATTGCTTATGACTAAAAGAACTTTCCAGGCATCATCTATGTGAGTTATCTTAGACATACCTGATCTCCCCACTCGTTAATCACAGGCATGTTAATGTCGTCAATGAACACCGTCATTTTTCTCCCTCCTGGTGGCCCATAGGTACTTCCCATTCGCTTATCCACGTAGCTCTCGATGGTTCTCTAGGACAAGGAGATAGTTTGATATGAGAATTACATTTCACCCTAAATAAGCAAAAGGCATTTTTCAAAGTAGAATATATTTGTGCAGCTAATAAATGCAAATATAATTATTAAATATATATCACTGGATTGTTAGCTGCTAAACCATCTCCCCAGCCCACGTACCATATTATTGCATTTTTTTTTGTTTGTTTTTCAAGGTAGGATCTCACTCTAGCCCAGGCTGACCTGGAATTCACTATGTAGTCTCAGGTTGGCCTTGAACTCATGGTGATCCTCCTACCTCTGCCTCCCGAATGCTGGGATTAAAGGCGTGGACCACCACGCCGGGCTTCACATTTTTCTTTTAATCCTCCTACCATGAGAAGTTCTAAACGTTTTCTACAAAGCCAGAATAGATGTAGAGACTGTAGAATGTTATTGTATTTTTAAAAACAAGTGATGGTGGTGTGATTTGAATATAAAATGTTCCCCCTAGACTTGTGTATTTAAACACTTGGTCCCCAGCTGGTCGCACTCTTTAGGAAGGTTGTAGGTAGGACCTTTAGTGAGTGAAGCCTTGCTAGAGGAAATGGGTTGCCAGAGGTGGGCATGGAGGGTTTATAGCCCAGCCCACTTCCTGTTAGCTCTCTGCCTCCTCACTACACTCTGGCTAACTCTGCTTCCTGCCTGCCAGTGTGATGAGCCAGCTTCCAGCTCCTGCCACCGTGCATTCCCCACCATAAAACTTCCCCTCAAAACTGTGGTGTGGTGGTGCACGCCTTTAATCCCAGCATTCAGGAGGCAGAGGTAGGAGGATTGCCGTGAGTTTGAGGCCACCCTGAGACTACATAATGAATTCCAGGTCAGCCTGGACTAGAGCGAGACCCTACCTTGAAAAAAAAAACTGTTGGTTAAAAATAAACCCTTTTCTTCCTTAGTTGTTTCTGGTCAGGTATTTGTTTACAATAATGAAAAGATAACTAATACAGATGGGAACGTTGATTGTTAATTGATATTAAAACAGATGGGCTCCCCAAGTCTAGCCTCAGCCCCAACATTAGGTCAAAACACAAACATAGCCTGTGATGGATGGGTTTTGTTGTCAACTTGATCTTTTTAATTATCTTGGGTGGGTCTCTGAGGATGTTTACAGGAAGGCAGCCTCTCAGCAAGGGGTAGGATGTAAAGAAGCTCAAAAAAGCTGGAAGTAAACATCCTTTTCTGTGTGTGCAGTGCAGGAAGGAAATTCCAGAGACTCGGGAAGCCATTAAGTCTGGGATAGGGTTGCAAGACCTAAGCCTATATAAAGGAGAAGAAATTCTCTTTGGCCCTCCTGCCTGTTCCTTGTTCTGTGTGTGTGGTGTTGGTGATGGGTTTTTCTCTCTGTTGGACCTGTGAAAGAGGGCAGCCTCTTTTGCTGTTAGGGAACTTCCCCTCAATCTGTAGTTTCAATAAATACTTTCCTCCCCCAAATTGTGCCTGGTTTGAAGATTCATCCCAGTGGCATGTGGCTGACTATGGCACAGCCAGAGTCAGGCTGCGGGAGATGGCCCAGTGGGTAAGACACTTGCTGATCAAGTAGAAGGACCTGAGTTCAGATCCCCAGCATCCATGTAAAAACTGGCACCTATAATCCCAGCACCGCAGAGGCAGAGATGGGAGGATCTCTGGGACTTGCTGGCTGGTGAGTTTCAAGTTCAGTGTCTCAAAAAATAAGGTGGAGAATGATCTAGAAAGACACCCAACACCAACCTCTAGTCTCTACACATGCAGTCACACGTATATGAACATGCATGCATGTAAAAGAAGGCAAATTAGCTGCATTCATATGTATGTGTGTCTCGAGAGAATATGTAGGAGCATATACGTCATGCTCATTTTATGGTAACCGCCACTTTAAATTTTTAGTATGTCTATTCCTTCGGCAAATGACGGGTTCTACCTGGAACATCATGGGTTCTGTGGCTGATGAAAAGTTCAGGCACTTGGAGAGCTGCACCTCAGGGTCATACTTCTTCAGGTAAGCTTTCACCATGACAGTCTTCGCCGTTCCCTGCTCTCCTGTGAGCAAAACAGCCTGCAATTGCAGAGAAATTACAATGAAAGGTGCTTAGTGTCAAATGTCTTATTGGCTGATATTGCATCTTATAAATTAATCCAATAAATTTGTTTTTGTTTTTCAAGGTAGAGTCGCAATCTAGTCCAGGCTGACCTGGAACTCACTCTGTAGTTCCAGGCTGTCCTTGAACTCACAAAGATCCTCCTACCTCTGCCTCCCAAGTGCTGAGATTAAAGGCATGCGCCACCACATCCAGCAATCCAATTAATTTTAATGAATCCTACATCCAGATAAATCCTAGTTCAATTAATGAGTGCTGGAGGACTATGGTTGAATAGTCACATGACTTTGAGAATATGGACTTTGAAAGCAGACACCCAAGGGACAGTTGCAGAGTATCCTGGGACCTGAAACCATTTCTCAAAAGTACCTCCCTCCCATGACACAACCTCCTGGCCCTTGTGTTGAAATTTGAAATATTTCTTTCTTTTTTTTCTCTTGGTATTATATGAAAAGGGATGTGTTGCTTATGTGGTTTTGTGAGCTACAAAAATCTACCTATTCAACTTACTTTATGTTGCTTTGCAATGGTGTCTATCAAAAAATTGGTTCTAATGTTGTCAACATTTGGGACCAAAATTGATGAATATTCCGGAATGCTATCGGTTGGATAATAGTATGGTTGAAGTTTCTTGTTCCAATGTTCCCAATCACCTGCACCATAAGGAAGTAAAATTTCCACTCAATAAAAATGCTTTCTTTGAAAGTCATGTCAGAATATACAGACGTAAGTGCTAAAAACAGTCAATTAGGTCTCGCAAGCATTTAAGACGCTTTCCTAAAACGTGTCAAAGCATCTACTTGTCAAATGTTCTGCTGATGTACTCGTCGATGCTAATTTATATCTTCTTTTTTTAACCGTAACTCTGTTGAAAAATTGATGACTTTTATTGATCTCATCTTTTGATTTCATTGATTTCTTCCCCCCCCCCCTTGGTTCTATTGTTCTGTTTTGTTGGTTTCTGTTTTCATCTTTTTTCTTTCTTTTTGTTTACTTTGGACTTAATTGAAACCTTGATTCTTTTGCAACATGGGCATCAAGGGTTCCACAGCCTGTTGAGAAATGTTGCACAGCCCAGAATAACACAGGAAATGTTTTCTGTGTTCTTGAAAAGACAAAGAAATGTTTTCAGTTTGTTTGGAAGTGGATTGTTGGCCAGATAAAATGAATGAGTTGACCGTGTGCTTTGTTTGAATCGTCTACTCACGTTCTCATCTGTCTGTTCGATCCATTCATTATTTTTACTGTTCACTACCATTGTGGGTTTGCCTAAGAGTTTCTGCTGTTCTCGGACCCTTTCGCTCTATGAAGGCCCCCATCTCTGGTGCTTTGCCTTAGATAGTGTCCCCCACATCAACCCCTCCCTCCTCACTCTGGTGTCACTGCCAATTTGGGTTGGTGTTCCCTTCAGCTACTGCTGGAAACTTCCTTCTCACCATGATTTTAGTCCTATACTATAGCTCTTGTCTGGTATCTGAAAAACACTATTTTTCAGTTTTTCTTTTCTTTTTTTTCCGAGGTAAGGTCTCTCTCTAGCACAAGCTAACCTGGAATTCACTATGTAGTCTGAGGGTGGCCTGGATCTCATGACAATACTCCTACCTCTGCCTCCCAAGTGCTGGGATTAAAGATGTGCCCCACCACGCCCAGCCTATTTTTCCATATTTTTAAAGTCAGTTAAACCCAGTATTCCACCTTGTTTGAAAGCAGAAACTTCTAAATTTTTAATTCTAAATCTAAGAATGAGGTCTCTCCAAGAAAGTAATGACACACTCACATACAAATACACACCCACACAGTAGCTGTAAGATGAGTCTTAGCTAAAGCAGAACTTAGAGCCTTTAATGATCACTAACTAGTTAATATCTTGGTTCATTTCATGGGCACATATGCTCAGGCAGGGACGTTTCCTTGAAACTATTAAGTTAGGTTAGCAGGGTTGGGTGCTTCAACATTTTGGTGGGCAAGTCGTCTCGGGATTCCTCTGAAGAATAAATGTCTAGGTGTTCCAGTAAAACAAAGAAAGCACCACTGTGGAAACTCACACAGAACCAGGGCTGAGGACTTGGAAGAAAGTGGCAGAAACATCAGTGGACTTCTCTTTGAAGAAATGTAGCAATGTCCACGTGTAATGGCACAGAGGATGGTAATAACTTTTTGGCATCATTACAGGGTGCCCTATGGTAAAGAAAGTGCTGTGGATCACCTCCTACTGGGAGAGAACAGTGAACCAAGAAAGGAGCACTTGTGTAATGGAGGAGCCTGGGCCTGGGGGAGACAATCAACAGCTTTCAAATTCGGCCAATTTTCCACTTAGTGAGGGGGACCCCTTGTCTGGAACTTGGGATTCAGGGCGATAGGCACCGGATCCCGTACTCTTGGGCTCCCAAGACAAGATGCACTATGGGAGCGATTGACGGGGAGGCTACTAAAAATAGAATCTAGGTAATCCAGAATTGTGTATATTTGTTAACCTACACTGATCTCACTCTCCGATGGAGATTGTGTTTGTATTTTTCAGGATGCAGCGAGAGAGCTGGGGCCCATCTAACCCTACCAACCAACCGTAGGCTGATATCTGAGATTCTGGCAAGAGAGGAGCCACCACAGTCATACCAGGGAGGATCCATATGGAACCCCGCAGAGAATGATGGGAGGAACAAGGGACCCACAGCCACAGACATTCAATCAACACAGGATAAGCCAGTGAGACAGAAACCAACGATTCTCGACACAAAGACCCCTAAACTCACAACCTTAAAGCAGCCTCAATACTCATCCACCACGACTCAGGGAACTGAGCAGAAGAGGGGGCGGAAAGATTGTGAGAGCCGTGGTGGGGGAGACTATCCAGAGGCATGGCACCCCTCAGTAACAACATACTAGGGCCAGGAGAACCTGGCTGAATACTAGGCTATCCATGGTCCCCTGTCGCAAGGACAGATCCAGACGACCCATGGAGGAGGTTATCCAGCAGATTGGGGAGGGGGAGGCAGCGGGGAATTGGGGATAACAACTCATTGTTTGCCCACTAAATATTGTAACTCATTATGGACAATAAAAAAAAGTGCTGTGGATGTATTTCCATGGTCTGAGGAACTTGAGGCCTCTAAATAAGAATGCCACACTGGACCTTCAAACCTGACAGAAGTGTGGGCTGTTCAGAAGGCAGCTCTCTGGAGAAGCTGGGCTCTGGACTCTAAGAGAATTCCTGTTTCAAGATTGATTTCATCTTTTTTTCATACATTCTGAGATGGATACCTGTCCATTTCAGTCATAAAGATGGCTGGCTCATCACTCAGGAGGCAGAGGTTGGAGGATCGCCGTGAGTTTGAGACCACCCTGAGATTACACAATGAATTCCAGATCAGCCTGGGCTAGAGAGAGACCCTACTTCAAAAATAAAATAAAATAAAAATAAAAATAAAATAAGATAGATGCCATTAAACTGGGTGCTATTGTCCAAAGCCCAGACACGATTCTTCTATTAGCCCCAGAAAGAAAAAAAATATCAAAAATACATCCTGTATTTATCTCTCCTTCTTCCTAAAACCTCCAGAAGAGTAAAGATTTTTGTTGTTGTTTAAGACAGAAACCCAGAAGGATAAGAACAGGAGGACAGACCAGACAGCAAGTGGTCATCGATCAAGCATGCGGTGCCCAGGTTAGTCCTCAGCTGGCAATGGGAAGGGTTGAGAAAGGATATACAGTGTACACATCACAGAACCTCAGGAGGGCTCAGCATGTGGGACTGGACAGCAAGGTCCCTGGACACAGCTGCCTCGGGAAGTAAGGCCCCACCTGCTGGGTCCCTTCTGTACTCATTCTGGTTGTGGGCCTGATCCGTTGTTGATGTTTCTAAACGGGGCATCATGGAAACTCTCTAACTAGGCTTCGCTGTCCCTCCTTAAGCATTGGAGAGCAGTGATGGAGGAGGTATTGCTTCCTGGACCAGACTTTACTCAGAAGTCAGAAGACCATACCAGCTCCCAGCACAGATAATAGCCAAAATTCTCCCATCTCCCTCATATATGGCCTTTGAAAAAGGTATTCACAGTTTTTGCACGGAACTGTTTTATAATCCTCTTTTAGAAAAGCTTTTCAAAATTTGTATTTTTCCCACTTAAAAAAAAGTCAGGCTGGAGAGATGGTTCAGTGGTTAAAGGCACTGCTTGAAAAGTCTGGTGGCCTGGGTTCGATTCCCCAGTACCCATGTAAAGCCAGATGCACAAAGTGGCACATGTGTCTGGAGTTCGTTTGCAATGGCAGGAAGCCCTGGCATGCCCATACTCATTCTCTCTCTCTCTCTCTCTCTCTCTCTCTCTCTCTCTCTCTCTCTCTCTCTCTCTCTTTTCTCTCTCTCCCTCCCTCCCTCCCTCATAAATAAATGTATTTTTAAAGGTCACTTTTGGAGCTGGAAGATGGCTTAGCAGGTAAGCTTTCACCGTCAAGCATGAAGGCCCCATTTCACCCCGAGTTTGATCATCAGCACCCACAAAAACAGCTGGGCATGTTCACACATGCCTGTAACCCCAGCTCTGTGGGGAACCAAGACCAGAGAATTCCTGGGGCTCGCTGTTCAGTCAGTCTGACTGAAAATGGCAGGCCTGGGTTCAAAGAGAGATTCCATCTCAAGGAAATATGTGAATGAGCAATAAGAGAAGGGCATGTGATATTCTCCTCTGGCCTCTAAAGGCACACACATAGGACTCCCATATCTGCTCACACCACACACACACACACACACACACACACACACACACACACACACCATTCCATATACACGTGCGCATCTGCACACAAAAAGGTTGCTTCGTTTAAGCTATAATTCACTGTACTTACCATAATCAGTGACATAAAACTCGTACATGGTCTGATTGGTGCCTTTGGGTATTTCTGGTAAGTCTAACTTGCTCCCATGGCTTCGTAAAAAGGCCTCCAGTTTTTCTCGGCTATCCAATTCTAGAAGAGCCCCTAAGCTCCACATTAGACCAAATACAAATAACTTATGAAGATGCTCAACACACGAAATACCACCTTCTTCTTTAGAGGGAATCAACCCTTCCAGAAGATTGAGAGACTGGAGATGAAAATTAAATAAGATACATTTTTTTTAAAGTTTAAACATTTTAGATTAAAAGCTTTGAAATAATAAAATTGAAATGAGAAAAAACCCCACAAATATAGCTCAAGACATGGATTGACCACCATCCTTAGAAAGCCCAGTGTGAGACGAAAGGCCATGGAATCTCAGATTGTGTGTTTAACAGGAATGAGGCCGAGGGCCTGACAGGTGTCTCAGTCAGTGAAGTCGGTACCTCACAAGCATGAGGAGCTGAGTTCGATCTCCAGAACCCACATAAAAATACTGGGTATGGTGGCACAGGCCTACGATCTCAGCCCTGGGTAGATGGCGGGTAGACCCCTGGCCAACCAGTATCCCCTAATTGGTGAGTTCCAGGCCAATACAAAATGCTGGCCCCAAAGGAAATGGATGGCAATCCTGAGGAGTGACACCCACAGCGCCCCTGCTCTCACATGTATACAAACACAGGAAACAAAACTGTGATACCAGCACATCGGTGTGGTTTCTACCTGAACTCTTGCCACTGACCCCCGAGCCTAGACTCACATTTCCAATTGGAAGACAAAGGCCTCATCTAGACATTTCTGAAGGTTGATTCTGGCTCTAAGGTTACATTATTAATTAGTTCACCCCTTTCTGCCTGGCAACATCCCCCAGGATTGAAAATGGTATTAAGGGGTTGGAGAGATGGCTCAGTGGCTAAAACACCTGCCTAGAAAACCTAATGGCCTGAGTTCGATTCCCCAGGACCCACATAAAGCCAGATGCACAAAGTGGTGCATGCATCTGGAGTTCATTTGCAACGGCTGGAGGTCCTGGCACACCCATTCTTTCTGTCTCTCTTCTCTCTCTGCTTGCAAATAAATAAGTAGAAATATTTTTTAAAAACTAAAATGGTATTAAGATGATGGTGAGATCATATGATCTTATTTATTTACTTACTTATTTGTAAGGAGAGAGAGAGAGAATGAGAGAGAGAATGAGATGGATACACCAAGGGCTTTTGCCACTGCCAACAAATTCCAGATTCATGCACCACTTTGTACACCTGGCTTTTCCTGGGCCCTGGGGAACTGAACCTAGGTCATCAAGCTTTGCAAGCAAGTGCCTTTAACCACTGTGCCATCTCTCCAGCCCCATAAGATCTCAAACCTCCCAGCCTCAACATGAAAAGATTCCTCCATGTAGATCATCCTGGCTGTCTATTTCAGAGTGCCACCAATCGCCAGCGAGTGAAGATAGTGTGTGTCCACAAGCAATCCTCACCTGCATGATATAGTTACACTCCAAGAGCTGCATTTTGGGGTTCAAGTTCAGCTTCATAAATGTGTACGTATCTTCAAACGCCTTGTCGTACAGAGTCAGGAACACGGAGGATTCCTGCGCCGTGCGCTTCTTCAGCCAAGCCTGCGGCCAAGAACAGAACCTCAGATTATTAAGAAAGTTCAGGGGCTGGGGAGATGGCTCAGTGGTTAAAGACACTTGCTTGCAAAACCTGCCGGCCTTGGGGGTTCAATTCCCCAGCTACCCACATAAAGTGTCTGGTGTTCATTTGCAAGGCCAAGAGGCCCTAGTGCATATGGACATTTTTAAATTATTTTTTATTTATTTCAGAGAGAGAGAGAAGCAGAGAGAGAATGAGTATGGGCACTCCAGAGCCTCCTGCCACTGCAAACCAACTCGACACATGTCACTTTTGTGCACTTGGCTTAATGTAGGAATCAAACCCCAGCCATCAGGCCTTACAAGCAAGCAGCTTCAACTGCTGAGAAATCTCTCCATGCCGTGCACATATTTTTTTCCAAAGAAAGTGTAAGAGCTAACACCAGGCAGGCCTGGGCACTGCTCAGGCTCCCACCTGTAGTATTGGCCTCCAGCTGAGGGCAGAGCTGCTGATGTAGACCATGCCCATCCTAGACACTGTGGCAGGAGAGGCGTTCTCAATGTTATGCACCTCAAAGAGCAGCTTACAGCTAGGAGCCATGGGAATGCGGTCCCCGTTAGCTAAGGTGAGGGTCTTGTTATCATCCAACACGGAATTTAAATTCTCGATCCAAATGGCATCCACGGGCCCATCTAAAATGAGGAAGATGTTTTCGCCTGCAAAGGATTACAGTAGGAAAAAAATCACATTTCATCTACAAATAATTAAAACAAACAACAACAACAAAAATCAAACAAATATTGTGTCACCGATGAACCCCCCAAGAAAGGCGAAGAAATGTCCGAGCAATGTGTACCTTTTTTTGCTTTCAATGTTTTCCTCCACAGAGTAGAAAAAATCCCATCCGTCCAGTCGTTGGTAGCTGTATCCAGTCGGCCAAACATCTGGGGCGCAGTAATAGCTTTTGGGTTCATTCGCATTTCTCTATGAGGTCTTCCACATTCTGTTAAGGCCTTCATCAGAATGGTTATGACAGCTGTCTTCCCAGAACCACTGGGTCCAAGAGTCATTAGGCCATGTCGTACCAGAGACGTCTCGTACAGCTACAGGTTTAAACAATACATTGAACACAGATAGTTAAACTGAAAATGTAAAAGGCTTCTTCAACTCACTTGTGCAGTATTTATTTTTTTAAATATTTTATTCATTTTCAAGCAGAGAGAGAGAAAGAGAGATAGAGATAGAGAGAGATAGCACCAGGGCCACCACCTTGTGGGTCTGGCTTATGTGGGTCCTGGGGAATTGAACCAGGAGCCTTAGGCACTGGAGGCAAGTGCCTTAACCGCTGAGCCATCTCTCCAGCCCATTTGTGAATATTTAAAAGATGTTGTCCAAATGTTCCTCATTGGGCTAAAATGTGGGGAGGAAATTAGCGTCGTGTTGCAAACGACATAAGTGATAAAGTCATGGTAATGTGGGACTTGAATTGTATTCTGGAAATAATTCAGGATTCAGTTTCCCAGTGGTTTGGGTTTGCAAACTTTCTCTGCATCCAGTGGGATGATATCGCCCCCCAGTGGTAGAAAGCAGCAACGCAAAGCATCACCAGGATCCAGCATCCCAAAGCACACACTGAGGCAAGAAGCCCAGCAAGGTGCGCTGGAAGACACCTGCAGACTCTGCAGCATGGCCTCACAGGCAGCGATGACCTTGTCCTCCTGCCTCCAGCTCCTGAGTGTTAAGATGCCACCGGGAAGCCTGACTTGATTTCAGGGAGGAGCTGGCTTGGGAAGGGGGGCAATCGATTGCAAACATTGCCTGCTCTTTGTGCCCACCCACAACGTGCTTCAGTATTCCTTCAGCTACTAGAAGCAAGAGCACAAAGTGGAAATGGGAGCAAGGGTTCAAGGAGATGTATAGAGTCTCAGGTAGAGAGTGCAGGTTCTTGACTCTGCCTGTCCTGCCTGGGCAGTTGTCACAAGAGGAGATATTATGAACAGACAGGCACCAAAGGGTTGAAATGTCGGGCAGGTGAAGGCCACAGCATATGTGCACATGCGCAGGAGCAGGCAGAACCCAGCCTCCAGATCCCACGGAGCTGTGTGTGGGCAGAGTGGTACAAGAAGCCACAGTCCTGGGGAGATGGCTTAGTGGGCAGAGTGCTTCCCCGGAAAGCTCGAGGTACCGAGTTCAGATCCCCAGGATCATGTACACATTCCAGACATGGTGCCTCCTGTGTGTCCCAGCACTTGGGGACATGGAAGCAGGAACATCCCTGGAGCTTGATAACTAGCTTATCTAGCCGGGTCTGGGTTCAGTGAGAGACCCTGGCTCAAAAAACAAGGAGGAAAAATAAGGCTGTTCAGGGATTAAGGAAAATACTCAACATTGACCTCTGGCCTCCACAGGCGTGCACCCAACACATACACACACACACACACACACACACACACACACACACACACACACACACACACA
>PVHP010042310.1:0-15042 GCA_004024765.1 Zapus hudsonius
CCAGGCATTTCTAGAAAGGCTGCTCCTACCTAAAGCTAGCTCAGATCTAAGTGCATCATCAGGTGGACCTCACTGTCCTGAGCCAGGTCACCTCATCCCAGTAGCAGTGAAAGTAAGTGCTCCTATGGCCTCACCCGGGCCCTCCCTGTTCTTTGACAGGTCTTCTCCCTCACTGAGTTGCTTGCCTCTGTGCAAGTCTTCTCCACATCCCCTTCTGGTCACAGGTTGAGTACTCCTCTAAAATGTTTGGGATCAGAAATGTTTGGGATCTTGGAATATTTGCATATACTTAATGAGACCCAAGCCTAAGCATGAAATTCATTTGTTTCATATAGATCTCATATAGAGAGACTAAAGATAAATTAATGTACTTTAAAAAAAAAAAAGAAATTACTAAAGCCATCCACAGAGCAAGAAAACTTGTTCAGAGTGCATAAAATTTACAGTTCTTAGATAATCACAAGTATAATCATTCCTAAGCTCTTAGTAGAGAAGATTAGGAAATTCATGTATAAGCTTACCTCATTAACAGTAGGTAAAGCTCCTAACACTATGGACACACACACACGAGCTAGCCAGTTCAAACTAGGACAGGTTATTGATGCTTTAATGTAGCCAATCTCTAACAAATAGTCATTTGTTAGTGGGTATAAAAGGAGCTGGCAATTTCCAACAGTGGTTTTTACAGGGTAAGTCCATATTCCATCACAGCTGCTAACTGCCAACAGGTGTTAAGTTTGACAGAAATTGCCCTTTTCAAGGTGAGCTGTCTGGGAAAAAGCACCTATGTAGGGAGGAGCTCACATGGCAATTATCTTTCATGACCAACCGAGTCAACAATAATAACAACCACCACCACCACCACCACCACCACCACCACCACCCAACCAGGAGAGGGGCTGGAGAGATTGCTTAGTGGTTAAAGGTACCTGTGTGCAAAATCTAACAGCCTGGGTTGGATTCCCCAGTACCCAAATAAAGCTAGATGCACAAAGTGGCGTCTGCATCTAGAGATGGTTTACAGGCTAAGAAGCCTTGGCTGAATAAAGAAGATAAAAATAAACAGGAAAAATTTTAAATCCTTTTAACATCTTTCTGGGACTCTCAAAATATAATTCTAAGTAATAGAGTATTAACTCATACTTACAAAGCAAAAACTCTATGTCTGATATTTCTCAAAGCTCCTTCTATTTCTTCCTTCCTTTCTTTTTTTGTTTTGTTTGTTTTTCGAGGTCGGGTCTCGCTCTAGTCCAGGCTGATGTGGAATTCACTATGTAGTCTCAGGGTGGCTTTGAACTAAAGGTAATCCTCCTACCTCTGCCTCCTGAGTGCTGGGATTAAAGGCATGTGCCATCACACCCGGCTAGCTCCTTCTATTTCTAAAAGCTGGGTCTGAATGAAACCTTTGGCTTTTCTTTCTACAAACCACCTTAGTGTGGCAGCCCACAGAATACAAACATACTGCTTTTTCCTGCTCAGTCATTTTGGGAAGACAAAGATTGTGTGTATATACCATACCACAGAGCCACAACACTAACCCTGAAGGATAGATACTCAGCTTTTTTTTTTTTGAGGTAGGGTCTCGCTCTAGTCCAGGCTGACATAGAATTCACTATGTAGTCTCAGGGTGGCCTTGAACTCATGGTGATCCTCCTACCTCTGCCTCCTAAGTGCTGGGATTAAAGGTGTGCGCCATCACGCCCGGCAGATACTCAGCTTTGATTCCTATTCGACAGTGAACATCCTCCCTGTACTGTGCTCCAAGTGCTGTGCTCCAACCCAGGAGCTCTGCCAAGCTCCCCATGAGGTGTTCTGGGTTCCATCCCTCCTTGCTAAGAGCCCTCCTTCCACTTGCTGGCACCTTCTCCTCCAGGACCACCTTCACTAATGTATCAATAATGCAGCACCCCATCTACAACACACTTCTTCCTGGTCCATGGTCTCTAGGTCCTGTGAACTTCTCCCCAAACACCCCTGGTACCTACCCTCTAACAACACTCACTGTCACACTAAGCTGTCACTCAGACAGTGGCAACAGTCACCCTCCTAAATGTTCTGACTCTGATCTCTCCCTTTCTATTTTATTGTGTCTGTTATGGCTTGGATATAAAGTGACCCTCCAAAAAGCTCATAGTAAAAGGCTTGGTCCCCAGCTAGTGGCACTATTTATTGAAAGGTGACTGGATCAAGAAAGGACTCTAACTTCACCAATTGGTTCATGAGCTCAGGGCTATTAAGGAGTGGTGCCTGGTTAAAGGAAGTCATTCACTGGGAGCAGGTCTCTGAAAGATGTATTACATCCCTGAGCCCCTTCCTGACTCTGCTTTCTGGCTGGCATGAGGTGAGCAGGTGTCTCCACCAGGACACTGCCTCATGATGCACAGGTTCAGAAGCAGTGCAGCCAGGTGACCATGAACTGAAACCTGTTTCCTCTTTGTTTATTGACATATTTTATCATAGTGATGTTAGTTAACTAATGCAGGCCCAAGATAGCAGTTTTATCCTTCAAGTTTATTTTAGCCCCTGGGGATGAACTCACACCCTAGGTTCAATCCCCAGCATACCCCATAGCCTGGGTGTGGTTGGGCACACCTGTAATCCCAGCACTCAGGAAGCAGGAGTATTAGAAGTTCAAGAACATCCTCAGTTACATAGGGAGTTCAAGGACAGACTGGGCTTGAGACCTTGAAATAAATAAATGTATATACATATACATACATAAATGAAATGGAAAACTTCCACTTTTTTAAAAGCTTTAATGGTTTGATCATATATCAAATAACTTTCAATGTTCCTATCACAGAATTCTTTTTAAAGTTTTTATTTTTATTTATTTGCAAGGAGAGAGAGAGAGAGAAAATGGGTACACCAGAGCCTCCAGCCACTGCAAATGAACTACAGATGCATGCACCACTTTGTGCATCTGGCTTTATGTGGATACTGGGTAATCAGAGCCAGGTCGTTAGGCCAGAGAAGCTGAACAGTGCAATATAGCTACCACTGACTAAGTGACATTTAGTGCTTCTTTTATGCACTGTCAACACTTATTTCTGAAGGTCTCCGATGTGTTGGGTACTGTTTTGGGCCCTGCTTTCACAGAGTGTAACTCTTGACAGGCAGATTCTGTGTAGAGCCTCACCATCTTGAGAGGTGGTGGTTATAACCTACAGCTGTTCCCAAGGATTAAATGTTTTTTTTTTCAAGGTTTTGTACCTCTAAAGCCAGCCTTCTGAGGGAACACCAAAACACACCCCAACTTTGCCCGCTGACAGCCACTGTGAACTTGTCACTAGCACACTGACCTGAGTTGGGAAGCACTGATCCTCGGCCATTCTTCACATCTACCACCCAGGTGGCTTCTTTACCTCCAGGGCCATCCTTCACCTTGAAGGCAAAAATTCCACCAATTTTCTTCACAAACTGTTCACCTTCCTGGAAACAAAAACAACACTAGGAATTACCTTATGACCCCTTTTCTGGGTTTTCTCCCCACGCAAATTAATGTTTAAATAGATGTGACAGCTGGGACAGCAGGAGTCCTTTTGTTCCCTTCCAGGATCTTCCACTCCTAAGAGGGAAGGGCAGCCAGGAAACAGCTCCTACATCTGCCAAGTCTGTGAAAAACAGCTTTGTAGTGGTAACTGGTGGAAGGACAGCGTTTTCTGGTTTGCAATTCACTTTGGCCTGTCTAAACGTAGAGGCCTACCTTCTTACTGACGGTCAATCCCTTTAATTCTAAACTTGATTCCCCACAATCAAAGCATAAAGTGATTCTGAGACTACAACTTTTTAAAAAGTCATTTCTTCTATTGGTATAAAGAACTATGTAAGTCACTCACCATTCACTTTTGGATCTTGGGGATGAAGCTGTTTCAAATACAGAAAGAAACCTCAAACTGTGTCCCAGAGATGATGTTCTTTTCTCTCTCCCTTCCTGTTTTTCTCCCCAACTCCTCTCAAGATCTCTGCTTCCTTCACCTTTCCCTTCTGAAGCGGTTACAATGCCAGATTATTCTATGACAACACACTGGGATAAAGGGTAACACAGAGACACAGGGCCAGTTGGCAAGATAACAGTGTAAGGAAAGATTGGGATATTGCTAAATATTAAATTTGGAAGAACTGTGAGGCCTGTTTTGGACAAGTTAAAAAGCTTTCTGCCAGTCCTTTGTTTATGTCTAGGGGGTGTTATCCGTACTTCCCAGAAACCATTGTAAGCCAAATGCAGCTTGTGACTTAACTTGCTTTTGTTAATTGGCTCTGCCATTTGGGTTGTGAATTCTGCAGGTCTTGGTCAAGAAAGGAAGCTAGGGGAGGAGGTGAGACCAGACAGAGGTTTATTTGTACATCCCTGGCTCCTGTCAGGTACACATCTCTGTACTGAACTATAAAAACCCCTGACAACTGGGCTTCGGGGCCAATGCCTTATCTATGCTTGGCATGACGGTATAAATTCCTAAATTCATAATAATAATAAATGAAACTCCACTGTCCTCTTTGTCACGGGGATTTCTGTAACAACAGCACATGTACCCTGCTCTAAAGAAAACCAAGAGCAGCAAAGTTAATTTTACTAAAATCATTTTTCTTTATAGAAATATATTTCATGGTGGAAAAACAAAAAGAAAATACAAATCATTCCAAATTTCATCATCCAAGGAAAATCATGGTTGACATATATCCCATTTTTTTCCTGCATATATATTTTTTAAAGGATGTGGTAGTATATGCCTATAATCCTGTTGAGGCAGGACTGAAGGCTCAAGGCCAGCCTGGGCTAAAAAGTGAATTCTAGGCCAGCCTAGGATACATAATAAGATCCTGTCTCAAAAAGGCGGGAGGCGGGGGAAAGAGGGGAGAAACCTACTTTTTCATCTAATATAAGTATCTTTATAACTGCATTATGCCTCCATAAAATTTTCGATTTTTCTTTTAAAAATATTATTTATTTTTTTATTGATAAGCAGAGAGAGATAGAAGAGAGAAAACAGAGAGAATGGGCATGCCAGGGCCTCCAGCTGCTGCAAAGAAACTCCAGATGTAGCACCACTTTGTGCAACTGGCTTTATGGGGGATCTGGGGAACTAAACCTGGATCATTAGGCTTTTCAGGCAAGCACCTCAACTGCTGAGCCATGTCTCCAGCAAAGATTTCACACACACACCCTTTTTTTTAAATGCAGGGTCTCACCCTATCCCAGACTGACCTGGGACTCAACTCTTTAGCCCAGACTGACCTCAAACTAGTGGCAATCTTGCTTCAGCCTCCCAAGTGCTGGGATTAAAGGCATGGCCACCATGCCTGACTTACCCCTTTCCTCTTTTTACTGTTGCTCAGGCTATCGGGGACTCTTGTACTCAAGTGATCCTCCCACCTCAGCCTCCCAAGTAGCTGGCTTTCACATCAAATTATAATATTATATTTATAATATATTTGCTTTAACCATTATTTTACTTGTTATTTAAACTAATTCTTATTTGTTTCGAGGCAGAGTCTTACTCTAGCCAAGGCTGAACTGAACTTACTCTGTAGCTACAGGTTGGCCTTGAACTCATGGTGATCCCGCTACTTCAGCCTCTCAGAGTGCTAGGATTAAAGGCACACAGTGCACTACCACTACCACACCTGGCATCTTGGTTTTCTATTAGCTGGTAATAAGCAGTAGCTGCCCTCATAGAGTTGTGTAAGAATTAAATTTATGTGAATACCTACAAAGCAGAGTAATTGCTCAATGGACATTAGAATTTTATGCTGTAGTTTTCCTACATGATCTACATTCTAATTCTGTCCTAATGTGCTTTATAGTGCACTTTACCCTTTTGAACAGAAAATGCCCATTCTAATTCCTCTTTCAAAATATTCTTGGCAATTTTTTTTATTTGGGGGCAATTTTATTTCCCTGTGTATACATACTTTATAATCATCTAATTAGTTCTTCCCCCAAATGCTACTGAATTTATATGCATTACACAGAATATATAGATGTTTCAGATGAAGTCGTATCTTTACATTAAACCCTTCTATCCATAAATAAGGTATATCCTCATATTTTCTTTAGTCTCTTGGGGGAAAAAAAAATCAACTCTCTCAACATAACCTTTTTCAGTGCTAAAGCTTGAACCTAGGGCCTAGCACATATTAAGCAAATGCTTTACTACCAAGCCTGCACATAGATATGTGCACATTTTTGCTATTTTATTTTGTGAGGCGTGGTCTCACTGTAGTCTCAAATTTGCAATGATCTTCCTACCTCAGCCTCCTAAGTGCTGAGATTACAGGCCTAAGCAACTGTATTTGGCAATTTTTCATGTTTCTAGTTGTTTATTCTTGATCATTTTACAGTATTCTTGTTAGTAACACACTTATTTGTTATTTTTATAGGTGGATCATTATAAATATATAGAAACCATAGTAACTTTTAACAAAATTGTGTGTGTGTGTGTGTGTGTGTGTGTGTGTGTGTGTGTGTGGATGACGTCAACAGTACTCGTGTGGAGGTCAGTGGAAAACCTCCAGGTGTTGGTCCTCTCCTTCCACCTTGTTTGAAAGGATCTCTCTTGTTTGCTACTGGAAATGCCAGACTAGCTGGCCCCATGAGCTCCAGGATTCTCCTGACTCCACCATATCTCTTTTCCCACTAAACATTCATTATATTCCCTGAGAGGTAGGGACTTAGAGCTAGATAGTTGTGAAATCGGAATTCAACCCTAGGCTGGTTTAATCCCCAATTCAATGCTCTTTCTATCTGCTTCTTCCATCAATGAGAACATACGACAGCAAAGTAGCACCTGCTGCCACACATGAACTGAATTATAAGAACGCTCACGATCTCTCAAGGTTCTGTGGAGACAGCCTAGAAGAGGGCTTAATCATGCTGCTGTGGTGTGCTAGTCACCCAAGAGCCAGGTTTCCTCTTGGCCAATAGCCTGTGAATGACTACTTCCAGGTGCATCTGTCTGCTCAAACACTGCTTCAGGAACAATCTGTGAGCAAATACCAACAAATTACAGCAGGAAAAGGCCAGTAAATATTTAGCCATTCTACCTGCATCTAGAAGAGAAATGCTTGCAGTGTTACCACTCATCCTCTCCTCTAACAGAAGTAGCTTCATCTGCAATTGCTGTTAGTTTTTGAGAGTTAATTGACTCTCCTACAAAACTGCACCCTTTGGCAATAAAATATTTTCATTTGAAGAAGTGAAAGTGGGTAAAGAAACAAATGAGAGTGAGTTAAATGAGAGAAGAAAATACAGCTGTGAAACTGGAGATCATCAGTACTAAGGAAGTTCTAAGTGCCTCCTTATGGGAAGAAAAGCACTTCTTTCTGAGTGGGCAGGAGCAGGTCCTGCTGTAAACTTAATAAGGATAAAAATTAAGGCAGAAATCAAAGAAGGGCAATGAAGTACTGCTAAGTAAAGACAAAAGTGGAAATAAAATCTCTTGCCAGGTTGTTGTTGCTAAAGCAGAAAGTGCATGAATTGACAAAAGATCCCAAGACCTGCACTTTCTAGTGCTGCAAGTGCCGAGGAAACTAACAATCGTGGGAAGGAGAAACAGACAGGGATACAGTTTGTGGGGGTGAGGTTATAAAGAAGTAGAGAATTAAGTGGAAGCAAGAGGCATATATTTGCAAAAGCTGAAAGCACTGCTTTGTTAATCCAAAGAATGAAGTTTTCTATGATGAATCTATGGTCCCACTTCAGGCTTCATAACAGATAATCTCTAAAATAATCTTATTTGATCTGTTTAACAGGGTTGAAAAAAGTAAAAATAAATAATAAATAAGTTGAGCCCTCATTTTACAAGTGAACACTTAGCAATGAAAGACATCCAAATGTCTGACTAGGTTGGCAATGATTTTTACATAAGGACAACAGTATAAGAGAAGGTATGGAAACCAAGAAAACAAAAAACAAAACAAGAAAGACATCCTGAGACTACATAGTGAATTTCAAATCAGTCTGGGCTAGAGATCCTACCTTGAAAAGCCAAAAACAAACAAACAAAACAGAAGGAAGGAAACTATTCTCCTGAGTTGTTAAGTTTATAAATTAGTACCTTCTTTCTGGTGGGAGTGTGGTAAACTGTCTGAAAACTTAAAATGGGCTGGAGAGATGGCTCAGTGGTTAAGGTGCTTGCCTGCAAAGCCTAAGGACCCGTGTTTGATTCCCCAGTACCCACATAAAGCCAGATGCACAAAGTAGCGCATGCGTCTGGAGTTCATCTGCAATAGCTAGTGGTCCTGGCATGCCCATTCTCTCTTTCTCATTGCAAATAAGAAAGGGAAGGGGAAAGGGAAAGAGAGAAAACCTAAAATGTACACACACCTAATTGCCCAATAATTCTATCCTTTAATTATTTAGATGAAACTGATCCTGGTATAAGCACTTAAATACAAGTGCAAAATGAAATTCTTCACAATGATGTTGTAGTTGCAAACTTTAAATACAACTTGTATGTATTCACAGGTAAATAATTTGTATTCACAGGTGAATGTTACAGCACATGTGTGCAAGCACATACTATGAATGAAAGGGATAGCATGCATTTACAGTATGGCCATGAAGCATATGATGGAGAGAAAGCAGCAGGTTATATAAGACACGAGGTAGCCCATGTAGGGTATGCCCCAAGATGGCACTGTCAGCCTGGCTCTGCTCCACTTCAGAGAGGCTGTTGATCATTATGACAATTCTGGGAATGCTGGTCACACCCAATGCCTCCCACGCATACAGATGTTAAGTCCCATGCCCTACATAAGGGAATTACGAAATGAGCACTGTTTGTCTTTCACTCTGTGAAACTAGCAGGAGTGAAACACACATAGCTCAAGCGTCTTGACATCGTTGGTTTAATACAGCCTACTTTAATCTGAAATGTGACTGCATCTCATTTGGCCTCAAATCTAAAATCATAGATGAAATCTCAGCTGGAGAGATGCTCAGTGGTTAAAGGTGCTTGCTTGCAAAGCCTGGGTTCGATTCCTCAGTGCCCATGTTAAAGCTGGATGCATGTGTCTGGAGTTCATTTGCAGCAGTAGATGGCCCTGGTGCACCCATTCTCTCTCTCAAATAAATATTTTTAAAATTTCTTTTAATAAGAGATAAAATCTCTAAAAAATCTACATTTGAAATAATGAAATGTCTAATTTTGTCTGAAAAGAAAAACTCTTTATGGAAGATAATTCCGTTGTTTTAGTGATTATTTGTATGCCAAGAATTATGGGCTACAACGGGCATGGTGGCGAGCACCTTTAGTTGGCGCTCAGGAATCTAAAGCACACTGATATGTCACTATGTGACATACATCTTCACCATGTGCCCCCATGGCAACACCTCCTCCCAGCCTCCGGGTCCCAGGCTGCTTCACACAGCTCTCACCTCCTCAAGCTTCTTCTCGATCTCCTTAAAGACGAGATGTGCCTTGAACCCATCAACTGCGGAGCTGGTGGGAGCAGCCTCGATGTGGTGAGCTCTAAAGGAACTAAGAAAGGAATCTGTTTCAAATCAGGAAGCCATACAAGTACTTGGGTTTTCAACCTTTATACAACAGAAACTTTCAAAACCTTAAGAACAAAGATGTTGTAATTCTTATCTGAAGAAAATCTTTTTTTAAATAAAATATTTTATTTATTCATTTTCAAACACACAGAGAGAGAGAGAGAGAGAGAGAGAAAGAGAGAAAGAGAGAGAGAGAGAGAATGTGTGAGCGAGCCAGCCAGGGCCAACACTTTGTGTGTCTGGCTTTTGTGGGTACTGGGGAATTGATCCTGGGGCCTTAGGCACTGGAGGTAAGTGCCTTAACCGCTGAGCCATCTCTCCAGCCCCTGAAGAAAATCTTTAGTACGTACATCAAACAATTAAGCTTTACTCACCCCCTTTCAACAAATACTGAGTGTTCCAGGTACCAGACATTGTTCTTGGAAAAACAATCAATTGCTACTCTCATGAAACTTACATGCTACCAGAGAGACCATTAAGAAGCGAAGAAAGGCATGAGTAAATAAATGAAGCATACAGTTATAGTGAAGAAAACAAAGCGAGTACAGGCAAGGTAGTTGAGGTGTGGTATTTTAGACGTGGTCAGGGAAAGCATCTCTTGGGAGGTAATATTTACATTAGATCTTAAACTACTAAACCAGCCAACCCTAAAAGATTTTGGTAGAGCAGCCTGAAAGAACTTAAGTATAAAGGTGGAAAAGGAATCTAGGGAAGCTAAAGGGAATAGAAGGCCAGTGTGGTCCAGAAGGAGAATGATGTTATGAGAAACACAGGGAACAGAGAGCAGGGTCCTTTCAGGTCATAAACAGAGGTCTCAGGGTTGTTTTGCGTTTGTCTGCAGAGCCGGAGGTGGAGTCCAAAGTGCATCTACCACTAGAGTGTTGCAGCACCAGAAATTTGAAAGGCTGGGGGTGTGGCCCATGATAGAACATGTGCTTAGCACAGACCCTCAGCATCACACTAAAACCCAGAAACTTCTATTTATTTATTTGTTTATTATTTTGCAAGCTGAGAGAGAGAGCAGAGACAGAGAGCATGGGCACACTAGGGCCTCTAGCTACTGAAAATGAAGTCCAGAGGCATGCACCATTTTGTGCATGTGGCTTTATGTAGTTACTGGGGAATTGAACCAGGTTGTTAGGCTTTGAGGGCAAGTGCCTTAACCACTGAGCCATCTCTCCAGCCCCCCCCCCCAAAATTTCTACTTTAAATACATTCAGGAAAGCAATAGAGCATAATCTAATTTTTATGTCTTCAAAATTTTTATGTCCTAGGAAATGGACTGTGAAGGGACAAGTGGGAACAGGGAGAGCGACTGAAAGGGTTCCACAGTGATTCAAGCAGAAGATGATAGGAATCAGCATGGAATTAAACTACAAGGGAGTGGATAGGGCAAAAGCAAAGGTTGGACTGAAATTTTTCATTGTATTATAAGATAATGAACTTCACTTTACATGGTCCATTGATACTTGGGAAACAACTACTGATTATGGCCTGATGTGGGTTGCTTCTTTCACTCACAACATGACTCTGAGCAAGTGACGGCATGTCAGTGCACAATGAAGGGAGGAAGAGAGCACACAATGACCTTTCAGAATTAAGCAGGATCCCCTATAGAAGCACCTCACAGAATTTGTGGCCCATGGTCAATAGTATCACTGTCAGTGTCCTGAGCTCCAGGGCATCAAATGTCAGGTGTGAGGTGATTCCTCTGACTGTCCACCACAGGCTGGAAAGGCCAGCAGGAGACAAGAAGGGCATTTTTGCAGGGAAAGAGCACAACAGCTGCTCCTTTACCACCTCTTCCCTTTTCTTCCTTCTCCTTTATGACCTTCACCCACATCCTGCATCATCCCAAATATAGTTCTTTCCTTCTTTCTCTTCTCTATGCCCCCTTCCCCCATCAGTCAGTTTTAGGGAATGAACTAGGAACATGCTCTACAAGTGTGCTTTACCATTGAGCTACGCCCTCAGTTCTCTTCCTGTCATTTCATAATCACCTCAGTCAGGTGTGGTGGCACAAACCTGTAATCCTAGCACTTGACAAACACAGGCAGGAAGATTGTGAATTCAAGGCCAACCTGGGCTACAAAGTGAGTTTCAGGACAACCTGAGGCTACATAATGAGACCCTGTTCTAAAAAAAAAAAAAAAAAAAAAAAAAAAAAAAAAAAAAAAAAAAAAAAAAAAAAAAAAAGCCAATCAATCAGTAAACACACAAGTAGTAGTGACCGCCTGCTCAAAGTCCTGGGGATATAACAAGAACCAATCAGACCCAGTCCCTGCACTTCTATTTCTCTACCAGAGAAGAAAGCTTTGTACACACTTTACAGCAAGTATGAGGATACAAATGGAAATGTTCTTTATGTAGGACAGTCAAGGAATGGTCTGAGTTGAAGTTCAGCAAATACCCTATGAGAGTAAGGAAGGGAGTTAGCTCTCAAGGGCAGAAAGAGCCGGTATGATGAAAATCAGTAAGACCAGAGTAAGCTTAACAGGAAAGACGTGGAGAACTATTCAAGGAGGAGATGGTCCAGATGGGATAAGAAGAGAAATGGAAACCAGGAAGGACAGTCACAAGTGCATGCAGAATGACTCGGGGCCATATGAACAGAAGTGAGGAGACTAGCTCAGAGGCTGCTGGAGTGGTCCAGGTAAGAGGTACCAATGGCCTGGACTACAGTGCCCGAATTATGGACAGTCTGCCAATGGAGATGGAGAGGAGGAAATAGAATCTTATATCTACTTCTTATAATAGCTTCTATCTCCCTCTTTGTTGCTAGGAAAGAGGGAGCTATAAGGGGTATGTAAAGGGCTGTTTCAGGTATCTATGAGTACCTGGTCAAAGAAGGATGTGGTGGGAGCAGAGGGCATCAGTGTTCTAGTTCAGATACAACCAGCAGGACAGGTCTGTGAGACCAGAGGCAGGTGGATCAAAGTCTGGACTCCGAAGAGTCAGGGCTGGAGATCAAATAGAGTAATCACCAGCAGAATGAGTGCTGAAATCCCTGGGAGTAAGCAATGGGGAAGAGGAGCACCAGGGACAGTGACCTCTGGAACTGCATTATGTAGAGGTCTCAGAACCAGTGAGGACTGGTGCACAAATCAGGGCAACTGTGGTATCACAGAAGGCCAGAGCGGAAAAAGTCCAGGAGGGAAAACTAAAAACTATGTCAAATGCTGCACAAATGTCAAATACCCAGTGAACCTGTCCACATGAAGAGAACAGATGACCTTGACAAAAGCAGTGTGGAGGGGTGAAAGGTAAAACCCAGTAGTGGTGAGTTAAAGTGAATAGGAGAGGGAAAGAGAAACAGCATGTCTCTTTTAAAAAGAATTTATTTATTTTATTTTATTTATTTATTTGCAAGCAAAGAGAGGTAGAAGAGAGACAGAGAGAATGGGCACACACCAGGGCCTCCAGCGCTGCACAACTCCAGATGCATGTGGCACTTTGTGCATCTGGCTTTATGTGGGTACTGGGAATGGAACATGGGTCATTGGGCTTTGCAGGTAAGCGCTTTAACCACTGAGCCACCTCTCCAGCTCCAGCATGTCACTTCTGAAACATCATCTTGGTGAGAGCTCCTTTTATGGAAACAGTGAAATGAAGTAGTTCCTGGAGCAGTATATCAAGGAAGGTTATTTGGTTGTTCTGGAGTAAGATAAAAATTGCATTTTTGCTGGGCATGGTGGCACATGCCTTTAATCCCAGCATTCGGCAGAGGTAGGAAGATTGCTGTGAGCTCGAGACCAGCCTAGGAGAGTTCCAAGTCAGTCTGGGCTAGAGTGAGACTCTGCATGGAAAAAAAAATTTCATCTTCAAACTGGGCATGGTGGCACATGCCTTTAATCCCAGCACTCAGGAGGTTGAGGTAGGAGGTCACTGTGAGTTCAAGGTCAGCCTAGGCTAGAGTGAGACCCTGCCTCAAAACAGCAATAACAAAAATGGCATTATTGACTAATCTTTTAAAGAAATGTAACATTTCCTTCTGGATGTGAGCATATGAAAGTCCAGTAAAATTTTAAGCCCTTTTCAATACTTTGTGTTAAAATACACATACCACAGCTGAATCTCTGTAACTACCAAACCACTTCCCTCTTCTTACTACCCCCTGGCCACCACGCTTCTAACTACCTCATTCATACAAGTGGACTCAGAAAGTGGTTCTGGGGCAGATGTGTTGGCTCATACCTGAAATCCAACTTGGGAGGCAGAGGAGGAGAATGGCATTCCAGACCAGCCACGACTACATAGCAAGAAACTGTCAAAAGAAAGAAAAAAGGAAAAGGAGGGAAGAAGTGAAGAAAGAATTGTTAAAGAATGCAATAATAACCCAATTTTAAAATGAATCATACACAAATACACAATTCTCCAAAAATCATATACAAATGGTCAACAGGAAAGTACATGAAGCTGGTAGTGGTGGCAGACACTGGCAGGAAACTGCTGAGGAGGTGGAGGCAGGAGCATCAGGAAAGCACATCGATGTTCAGTATCATTAGTTACTAAGGAAATGTAGATCAAAATCATTATATCACCTTATACTCACTAGGAATGCTAAATTAAAATGACAATTAGTGATGACAAGGATGTAGAGAACTTGGAAATTTCATATAAATCAGATATTACTCAGCCTTCAAGAGGAATAAAGCACAACATATGTTCCAATATGGACGAACCCTAAAAACACTACATTAGATAAGAAAAACAGTCCTAAAAGAACACATTATATGACTTTCTTTATATGAAGTGGGTACATAGTTTCTTTTGGGGTGATGAAAAGGTTCTAAAATTGATTATGGTAGGGACTGGAGAGATGACTCAGCAGTTAAAGGCACTTGCAAAGCATGACAACTAGGGTATTTTAGTCATTCATTCTTAACTATGTTAACTAGTTATCAGCTTGTTCTGATAAGAAATAGTTATGAAAGTATTATAAAGTTCACACACAGTCAGCAAATCCCTTTGACCTCAGAGTTGACACATGGTCACATCATGACAGAAATACAGCCCCAGAGCTGGGAGTGAAAGGCTAAAAAGAAACCTATAAGAATGTGGTGGGCGTAGGCCGATAGCTGAGATTCTGGCAAGAGAGGACCCACCATAGTCATATCGTGGAGGATCCAAATGGAACCCCGCAGAGAATGACGGGATGAACAAGGGGTCCACAGCCACAGCCATTAAACCAACACAGGATAAGCCAGTGAGACAGAAACCAATGATTTCAACACAAAGACCCCTAAGCTCACAACCTTAAAGCAGCCTTAATACTCATCCACCACGACTCAGGGAACTATGCGGAAGAGGGGGCGGAAAGATTGTAAGAGCCGTGGTGGAGGAGATTATCCAGAGGCATGGCCAAGAGAACCTGGCTGAATACTAGGCTATCCATGGTCCCCTGTCACAAGGACTGATCCAGACGACCCATGGAGGAGGTTATCCAGTGGAGGGGGGAGGGGAGGGCAGTGGGGAATTGGGGATAACAACTCATTGTTTGCCCACTAAATGTTGTAACTCATTATGGACAATAAATTAAAATA
>PVHP010042311.1:0-14945 GCA_004024765.1 Zapus hudsonius
TTTTTTATTTTTTAAATTGTTTTCTTTGTTTCCAAGTCATTAATCTCAGTTCTGATCTTAATTATTTCCTTGCGTCTTGAGCTCCTAGGGTTGTATTTTTCCATCTGTTCTAATGACCTTAGGTGGGAGGATAGCTGGTTGATTTGAGACCTCTCTGTCTTTGTTATGAAGGCTTTTAGTGCAATAAATTTCTCCCTTAGGAATGCCTTCGTTGTGTCCCACTAGTTCTGAAAGGTTGTGTCCTCATTATCATTTGCTTCTAGGAAATTCTGGATTTAAAGTCTGATTTCTTTTTGACCCATTCATTGTTCAGGAGTGAGTTGTTCAGTCACCAATATCTGTTGAAATTTTTGGATCCTCTCCCGTTGGTAATTTCTAGCTTTAATTCTTTGTGGTCTGATATGATGCAGGGGATTACATTGATCTTTCTGAATTTGTTGAGGGATGATTTATGGTCCAGTACATGGTCAATTTTGGAAAAGGTTCCATGTGGTGCTGAGAAGAATGCGGAATCTGTGTCCTTGGGATGGATTGTTCTGTAAATGTCTGTTATCCCTAGTTTGTCTATTGTGCCATTTAGCAGCTTGATTTCCCTGCTAGTCTTTTGTTTGGACAATCTCTCTAGTGATGACAGTGGAGTGTTAAAGTCTACTATGATGGTGTTGGCATCTATGTCTGCTTGTCTGCTTTGCTTTTGTGTAATTTATGCTTAATGAACTGATGAACTTAGGGGCCCTTGCATTTAGTGCATACATATTTACTATAGTGATGTCTTCCTGTTTTATCGTTCCCTTGACAAGTAGGAAGTGATAATCATTGTCCTTTTTTATTACTGTTGGTTTAAAGTCTATTTTGTCAGATATTAGAGTAGCTACACCTACTTTTTTATTATTCCCACATTCCTGGACAATTGTTTTCCACCCATTTACTCTTAGTAGGTTGCTGTCTTTAGCAAAAAGGGGTGTTTCTTGAAGGCGACAGATGGAAGGGTCCATTTTCCTGATCCAACCTGTGATCCTGTATCTTTTTATAGGAGAATTGAGTCCATTTACATTCAAAGTTATAACTGTGAGGTTTGCTTTAAACCCTGCCATGTTGGAGAGAATATGGAGGTTGGTATCTGAACTGTTTTGTTATCTCTTTGGTGTTACCTTGCTTGTTCTCTGTTCCTTTCCTGAGGTCGGATATTTGTCTCATCTACGTGGGATATCTCGTGAAGTATCTTCTGAAGGTTTGCTTTGTTTTCAAGTAATTGTAGAGTTGGTTAATTTCATGGAATACTTTCATTTCTCCATCTATTATGATGGATAACTTTGCTGGGTACAGTAGTCTAGGTTGGAATCCGTACTTCTTTAGGCCTAGGATAGCTTTGTTCCAAGCTCTCCTAGCTTTTAAAGTTTCTCTGGAGAAATCTGAGGTGATTCTGATGGGTTTTCCTTTATACGTGAGTTTCCTTTCTCTTGTTGCTCTAAGGACTCTCTCTTTATCCTCAATACTTGGCATTGTAACTAAGATATGTCTTGGGGTGTTCCTCTTTTGGTCCAATTTGTTTGGGGTCCTCCGTATCTCTTTTAGATGCACAGGACTATCTCTTGCCAAGTATGGAAAATTTTCTTGAATAATTCTGTTGAAAATATTTTCTATGCCCCTAGCTTGGTTTTCTTCTCCTTCTGGGATCCCCATGATCCTGAGATTAGGCCTTTTTATGGTATCCCACATTTCTCTTGAGTCTTGTTCACTTGCTCTTTTGAATTTTGTCAAGGTTCTGATTTCCCTCGAATTCTCCTCTGTCTGTCTTCCATGTCCAAGGTTCTGTTTTCCCAGTGATTGATCCTGTTAGTAAGAGATTCTAGGGACATTCTTATTATTTCAATATGTTTTCTGCAACTTCCTTTTGGGTTGCTTCTATCATCCTGTTGAGATATGTTTTCATTTCAAGATTTGATTTAATTACTTCTTCCTGACAGTCATTCTTATATTTGCAGATGTCTTCAGTTAATTTGGAAAGCTGGTTTTTGTTACCTTCAGTTTGCATGTTTGACTTTAGTTCTGATATGTCTTTTCTGAAGTCCATTAGGTTCTCCTCAATTATATTAAGCCTGGTGCCAAAGCTAATGAGCTGACTTTGAACTCTTTCAATATGTTGGTCCATCTTTGCTTGCATGACTGACATTAAGATCTCCTCAAGATCCATGCCAGTATGAACAGGGTTTAGTGTCTTGTCTTCCTGGGCCTGCCTCTGTTCACTCTCTTTAGTGTCATCATTGTTGCCATTTGGCATGGTTTCCTCAGCTGGTGATATGTTCCCATCCTTTCTTGACATGGCACTCCTGACTTCCTTCCCATTTGATAAAGTAACTTTGATAAAGTTTAGGAAACTTCCAATTGTGGGTTCTTTCTCTGACTCTGAGATCTAAATCCTTTTGCCAGTTTGACAAGCTAGGAGTATTGTTCTGGAGGACCTGGGAGCCATCTCTTTAAAACATCATCATTGAACAGAACTCCTGTTTTCTAATTTTTGTGGGAGGTGTGAGTCTCACTTCCATAATACCCAAACACAGAGAGGGTATCATCACACTGAACAGCCTCCCTGCTAATCTCCTGAACACTTTTGCCTCAGTTCACCCTAGAGCCTAAAAATATCCCCTCTGGTTCTTAGAAGACATGAGTTCAATACTTCTCTCATTCAATAATAGTGTTGCATAAAGCCTTGTTGGCTTTTTTAACCCTGCCTGCACAATTTCTCTTTAATAGTAGTGGGTTTAGCAGCTGCTATGAAGATACCTATTAGTCATAGAGAATGAAGAAAAGCATGTAATGGGTTTTCCACTGAAGAAAAAGAATGGAGGAACCTCAGTGTGCACGCTCATGTGAAAGTCCCAGCGCCTCTCTTACACTGTGGCTGGGTTGTACAAGGAAACTTCCCAAAGAATGCTGAAATCCTGGAAAGGAGGAAAGACAATGAGAGAGGGGTGACAAGACCTGAAAAATAAATGACAGCTTTATAAGAACAATTATAAAATTTGTACTCTAAGACATAATAATAGACTTTTATGCAGATTAAGACGTATTTAAATGCAAATGCAAGGCATACTTTATGCAAATTGATATGTGGTCCTCCTTCCTCTTCCATGAATTTGGCTGTGACCTTGGTGAGACCTTTGCAACAGTTCCTTAGGTCTGTTTTAAAACTGTTAGGCAAAGGAAAGGTCTCATATGTGTGCTGTACTCCAAGTGACTGGGGAGGTTTCAGAAAAGACAAAGGTCACTTTTTAATAACCTTGAACTCAAGTATTTTATTTTTTGTAAGCCCCAGAGAGCTCCTATAGTGTAGCAAACTTGAAGCAAAAGACCACTGGATAAATAAGTGAATCATTGAATATTCAGATATTCAGGGGGTTCAGGATGCCACAGTTAACACTTCTAATGCTTCGGATGCTCAGAGAGTCTTCATAGCACTTCATGAAGACCCATAAGACCTGCTTCATTAAGGAATCTTCACGGTGACTGATGCGTGGTGTGGAGGCTTATCCCAATGTACAAGGTAGACTGTCTCACCTTTAGAGATTTTCCAAGGTTTACAGAGCTGACTGATCTGGTCTCCAGAGATGTACACATAGTTCAGAGACATAATCTGCTAGTATCCCCATCAAACCCTGAGGAGAAGGAAGACTAGAGTGTCACACAGTTTAAATGGCTCAAAGAAAGAAGTTTGATAATGAAAGTTGGCAGGTCATTACCTTATTGCTCCAGGATGAGCAATTTTGTTCACTTTGATCAAATAACAGGTTTAATTTACAAATTGCTAGGTGATCCAATTTATTGCAAAACTGCCTCCTTTTTCAGGCAATGAAGAAAATTATCCATTCTGATAAAAAATAATCATGTGAACATGATAATCACTATACTAGATCTACAAGGAGAACTCTTTGGAAAGTGGTGCTTCCTATTTTAAAAAAATCTGCTGCTTCTGAAAGCTACAAAACTTATTCTATTTATAATTTTTCAGTTTCCATCTATTCATTGTCCACTATCTTTTTTCACTAATAAATAAATAAATTTGGTTTAGGATTTGGCTCAGTTTATAAAATGCCCACCATGGAAACACAAGGACCAGAGACTGTATCCCTGGCACCCAAGTTAAATCTCAGGCATCCTAGTAGGAATCCGTATTACCAGGTAGAAGGAATTCCCAGGAGGATGCTCAGGTTTTGATGACCAGACTGCTTAGCTCAATCACTTAGCCACTGAGCTCTGGGTTCAGTAAGAGACCCTCTCTCAAAACTAAGGTGGAGGGTGGTCAAGAAGACTTCTGGCATCATCTTGCCTCAACATGCATGTGCACACCTGTGCCCGTGTCCCAGACAGACACCTGTGTCTATGTGCATACATACACACATTTGCTCCATCCCCCAAAACTCTAAAAATTAAAAGAGCATGTGTGGTTTTTGTAGCCAACTTCTCATTGCTGTGACAAAGAACCCAACCAAAAACAGCTCATGGGAAGAATGAGCTTATTTTGGCTTACAGACTCAAGGGGAAGCTCCATGAGGGCAGGAAAAAGGATGGCCTGAGCAGAGGACAGACATCACCTCTGCCACAGCACTGTAAACAGAGGCCAGAAAGTATTCCAAACACTGGCAAGCCCACCCCCAACAACACACCTCCAGCAAGGTTCCAACTCCAAAACTGCCATCAGCTGGGGATCAAGCAAGCATTCAGAATATATTAAGTTTATGGGGTACACCTGAATCAAACCACTACAATCTGCCTCTGGACCTCCAAAAACAGATAACTATGCCTGTTGTAAAAATGAAATGTATTCAGTTCAACTTTAAAAGTCCACATAGTTTTTATCAATTCCAATGTTGTTCACACATCCCCATAATCTAAGTAAGGTCTTTCAACTGAGCCTTAATAACAACAACAAAAAAAAAAAAAAAAAAAAAAAAAAAAAAAAAAAAAAAAAAAAAAAAAAAAAAAAAAAAAAAAAAAAAAAAAAAAAAAAAAAACATAATGGCACAAGACATTCACACTGAAAAAGATGACATTGGGTATAGCAAGACAAATAAAAACAATACAAAATTTAAAATAAACAGGGCAAACATCAAACTCTAACTCTAAATCCGATAACTCTCTGGAGTTCCAATTCTGTCCCTCCACCTAGGCTACTCACAGTCTAAGAAAACGTCATCTAGTGCCAGCGACTCTTCTTGGCAGCCATCCCATATCCTGGCATTTTACGGGGTCTCCACTGCAACCCTTGATTCATCCTCATTGCTCTACTGGGATTCTACACAGGTAATTCAATATGCCTGCTTCACATTGCCCATGTCCATTTCCAAAAAAACAAAACTGTGTTGCAAATCCAAGGACCCTCTCTTCCTCCATTTGTTATATCCCATAATACCATGTGGGCTACCAATTTGTTAATCCAGGCAGGAAACAAAGCCAACTTTGAAGAGCAGGAAAAATTTGCATTCGGTGCCCTTACTTCAAGAGTCTTCATTCTTCCTGCTGTCCCAATGCAGATCAGATGGCCCAATCTCAATGGCTGTAATCTCAAACAATTGCAGCTGAAGAGGCAGCAGTTTGGGCCCAAAGATTTCATTTATGTCTGTGCCATCTCCATCTGCTCACACTAGTGCATTTTTATGCAAAGCTACCCTACACAAGAACAGAACACGGGTAGGCAGAAGGCAGGAGGCCTTTCACACAAACTGCTTCTTGCAAGATCCTGACAAAGTTTTTTCTCACCATCTTAAGCCAAACCTTACAGCCCATAATTCTTACTGCAATCAAGTCTTTCAATGCTGACCAAAATAGTCCATCAAGATGTACTTACAGCACTGCAAGGGTCATAGGCTGAGGTTTCAAATCCTTCCACATTCCTCCTGTGTCATGGTTTGATCCAGGTGTCCCCCACAAACAAATGAATGTGTTCTCAGTGATCAATGCTCAGCTGATGGCAGTTCGGGAATAAAACCATGCTAGAGCTGTGTTGTCATGGGAGGGCTTATGGGGTTATAAGCCAGCTTCCTTTGGCACACTATCCTGCTGCTGTTTGCACTGCTGTGGTGGAGGTGATGTCCACCCCTCTGCTCATGCCATCATTTTCCCTGCCAGGATGGAGTCTCCCCTCGTGTCCATAAGCCAAATAAACACATTCCTCCACAAGCTGCTTTTGTTTGGGTTCTTTCTGTGCAGCAACTACAAAGCTGACTACAACATCCTGCAAATCCAAAAGACCAAAGCCACCAAAATACGGTTCCAGCAGCAATGACCATTTCCACTCTCTGTTACCAAAACTATTGTAGTCAACCTTTTTGGTTGCTGTGACAAAGAGCCCAACCAGAAGCAGCTTGTGGAGGAATGGGTTTATTTTGGTTTACATACTAGAGGGGAAGCTCCATGATGGCAGGGTAAAAAATGGCATGAGCAGAGGGTGGACATCACTTCTACCACAGCACTGCAAACAGCGGCAGGAAGGTGTTCCAAAAACTGGTAAGGGGAAGCTGGCTTGAAACACCCATAACCTGCCCCTAACAAAACAGCTCTAACAAGTTTCTGATTCCAAAACTGCCATCAGCTGGGGATCAAGTATTCAGAACATATTAAATTTTTTTGGTGGGGGGGACACCTGAATCAAACACTACAGGGCCTAAGTAAGAATGAGGACCAGAGTTTCATCCCCAGCACCCACATAAAAATGCCAGGCAGAGTGATACTTGTCATGCCAACACTAGACATATGGAGATAGGAAAATCTTTGGTGTTCACTGGCCTAATTGGCTAGCTATAGGCCAATGAGAGAACCTGCCTCAAATAAAATAAAAAAAGAACAAACAAAAGTAAACAATATTTCTGAGGAATGACATTGAAGGTTTTCCTCTATGCATGTGTAAAAACACAAACACAGATATATGCAGAAAATAGGTGAAAGACAGATGGGTCATGTATGAATAACCTTACTGTCAATGTGAGAAAATTCTTGAGATAGTCAACTTTAAAGAGGAAATAGTTTGGCTCCTGGTTTCCGAGGTTTCAATGAATAATTGATTGGCCTCTGGTGAAGTCATCTCTCTTGGAAGAGGAAAGCTGTTTATCTCATGGTGAGAGGGAAGCAGAGATAGTGGAGCTAGGGTTGCAATATCCCCTTCAGAGGCATACCACAAGTGACTCAACAGTCTTCCACTATGCCCCATATCTTAAAGGTTCCAGTAGCTCCCAGTACCATGAAAGGGTAGTACTAAGCCTTTAACTAGACACATGTTACATGCAGCAGGAATGATAGACATGTAAATATTTGAATAAATACAGATATATACATACATAAAATAATAGAAATCTTAATCTTCAGATAGGAAAACATGATTGTGTCTCCTTTTGGTGGAATTGAGGGCGGGGCAGCTGGTTGGCTTTGCTTAAGTGTTTTTCTTCTTAACAAAGAAAAAAAAGAGAGAAGAGACATTTTCACATTTCTAAGTGTTTTATCAGAACACACATTTGGAGGTTGTGTTATGGTCCCTGGTGGAAATGTGTTTTCCTCACAAACCACCTCACAGCATGGGATCATTTATCATGATTGTCATCTGAGGCTCAGGAGAGAGTGAAAATCAAATCCTAGAAGCTTGGGGCATGAGAGCCTCTCTCTCTGCACAAGTGCAGGGCTTACCTTTTGAGACGGCCACATTGTCACTCATGCTGGCTAAGACTTATTCCCACAGAGCAAGAGTTGGCCTTCACTCTTAAATTAGTTAATTTTAATCCTAAAAATTAAAATTTTATATACAGGTTTCTTCAAAGCCAACAACTACAATATTGTTGTGTTTCTATTTCTTTATGTAGACAGGGCATTTTATTTTCATTTAGTTGTTTTCCTTTTCTTTCTTCTGTTTGTTTTTTGTTTGTTTAACTGCATTTTAATGTCTCGTGTGTGTTCAAACATCTGTCACAGTGTCGACTAGGACCAAGATTTGGTCTTCAATTCAGGAAAGGGAAAGATATAATACCTTATGAGGAAAATAGAAATTGAATTTTTTACAATGAGCACTATAGAAAATAGAATGCCTTCTGGAACTTTCTAATAGATGGTGGGTGTTCTAGAATGACAGCAGGCAGCTTATGAAAGCAGTACATGGCAGTTTAGGAATCCTTCTTTGTGTGACATCCTATCTGGTAGGCGACAATTTTGCCTCTTTTAAAACTCAGATAGCAAGCTTTTATTTTGCCTAAATTTGATCATTAGCACAAGTGCACATAGAGAATGTCAGTTAAATGAACTTTCAGTTAAATTCATGGTACTTTCTCAGCTCATTCTCCTTAAGTACTTTCAGCCATCCCATCATTCCTTGGAGAAAATACAGAAACCAAAAGTTAGAAAGGAGGGTTCCCAAACTTCAAAGCCTCTCCAGTTCCTCCTCCTTTCTCCCCTGTCATCCAATAGAAGGTAGAGCTTAGCCTAGCTACCTGATCCTCCATCTCATGAACATCAAGTCAATCTGCCCCACTCCTGTCTTCTCTTGGACCAGAGTCCTTCATTCAGGATTCTACAGGCTAGATCATCTGATCAAAATTCAATGACATATCTGAATTGCTTAAGAGATGCTCCTTTTTCCTGTGTTCTCTAGTTTGCATTAGTATGTCTCAGCTGGCTGTGGCAGTGTACAACTTTAACCCCAGCACTTGGAAGGCAGAAGAAGGATCACTGTGAGTTTGAATTCGAATCCAGTCTGAGACTACAGAGTAAATTTCAGGTCAGCCTGGGCTAGAGTGAGAATCTACCTCAAAAAAAAATTAAATTAAAAAAGTCTCATTGCTTTTCTAGTTGTTTGGGTAGTCTCTCTCTCTCTCTCTCTCTCTCTCTCTCTCTCTCTCTCTCTCTCTCTCTCTCTCTCTCTGGCTAACTAGAACAGCTGAATCAGTTTACTCCAAGTTCAACAAGAAATCTGCCTCACAAAACAAGGTGGAGAATGAGGTCAACCTTTGGTCCCTATACACACATGCATGTACACCCCTGTCCACACATACACACACATACACACATGTACAAAAATGACCACAGTCACCAGGTTTTCCCAACTCTTCCTCCAGGGTACTTCTTGTACCTCTCTATTTTTCCATCACTCCGTAAAAGCCTAGAACACCTCAGTTGTCACAGCAGCTGTGAAGCTTGCCACCCAAACCCACTTTGAGGCTTTGCTTCTGAAGCAGATGTTGGACTTTCTAAAGTGTAGGACATTTTCAGGTCTCCACCACAGGTCATCTAAAAAGGAAAGACCAAATTGTTGTGGGGAGGGGGTGGTGAACAAATCCTCTATGGTGAGTCCAGTGAACCTCTGCAGGCTCATCCATTAAATCCTCCTAAGTTTGCTCTCCAATATCCAGCTGTCTGTCTCACGTCATTATCCTTCTTTGACTTGTCCAATACCTGCTCCTATTTGAAGCTCTTCCGGGCTCTCAGTTTTGAGAAATCGTGGCATTTCCTCATCACCCCCACCAGGAGGCCTCAGCATCTGTTTACTTTTACAAAAATTACTGTAAGGGAGTCTTGATTTTATGACTCATCACCCCTTACTTTTTAAAAGCTCCTTTAGAATGGGGAAGCCATCTTGTAACACTGTTTACCATCCTTATCAGTGAGTCCTGAGATCATAATGGAGTGAACAAAGCACAGAAAGCCAGTGCTTAGTCAACCCTGCTGAGTACCAATGCAGAGATTGGGGAGAAGGAAGTGGTTCCTGCAGTGGAGACGCAGGATGTGCTCACCTGCTGGGAGAACTTGAGCTGTATGATCGCAGTGACTGGTTGGTGGACAGTCCCACTTCTCACCTGGATGATGTTGAGGTGGTAACAAGAATTCCACCCACTTTTCTATTTCCCAACACTTTGATGAATTCAAGCATTTTCTTAATATAAAATAGTTCAATAATGGGTTTTCAAGCAAAATATAAAAAGACATAAAATATGAAAAAAATGAATGCTTTGCCATAACTGTATACAATTTACCGATGAAAGTGAAAAGCAGCTTTTAGACCATAGGCCTCCAAGGAAGGAACACTCTTACAAATGCATTATGTGCTGCAACACAGCAAATAATACACATTTTTAAGCTTTTTATCGATAGCTTCCATAGTTATAGAAAATAAACCATTATTATTCCCTCCCTACTCTCTCTCATATCTTCTTCTCCCTCTCAATTAGTCTCTGTTTTGTTTCGGTGTCATCATCTTTTCCTCCCATTATGTGTAGGTATTATCAGGCACTCTGAGGTCATGAATATCAAGGCCATTTTGTGTCAGGAAGCTTATGTTGCAAGCAGTCCTACCCTTTCTTTGGCTCTTAGAATCTTTCTGCCACCTCTTCCCCAAAAGACCCTGAGCCTCAGGAAGTGAGATAGAGATGTCCCAGTGCTGAACACTCTACTGTCATTTCTTCTTAGCACTATGTTTTTTTTTTTTAGTTATCCCAGGGCTCACTGCCATCTGAAAAATAAGATTATATAGCCAAAAGTCAGAGTAGCATTATTATATGAGTATGAACATTTAAAAAGGGCTTATGAGGCAGCTTGGTGGGCAAAACATATGTAATTAGCCAGACAATGGCAGGCATTACTCCCCTGGGGTTCATGACCTCCCCCCAGTATAGGCTTTTGACTAGGTCTTCAGTACCAGACATGTGTTCTCTCCCATGGAGAAGGCCTCCAATCCAATTAAAGAGCAGTTGGTTTCCCCACAATAGATGTACCACTATTGCCCCAGTGGGCCCATTTGGCCTGGCTGGACAGTCTTAAGGCTTGCAAGGTCCACTGCTGTTCACCGCCTTTGATGACTTTTCTCTCCCATAGGGCTTCATGAAGCCTTAGCTGGTTAAAAGGGAGGAAATTTCCAGCAGAGCTCCAACTTGATTTCATAGGAACCAGCCCAAACATATGTGGTCTATAGCAATAGGGTCTTATCATATTCTTGTGGGTGACTAAGAACCTTGGAAATGGCCTGTAATATTTTGGGGGTCTCAGGAACTTCCCTGACTAATACTTTCCTGGATAGTATCCCATCCCTGGCAATGAAATTTTTCTAGTAATAATCTATGGCTACTGAATGTGCCATTATTCAAAGAAGCAGACTTCTATATGGCTTATTCTAAACCATTAAAATTTTGATTAAACCTTCTCCCACCCCTCCTTTACTCAATCCCTTCCCCTGACCCCACTTAGGCCACTGTACCCCTAGTAATCTGTTCATTGACTTTCATATATACAGTACCCTCCCCTTAACTCTCTCCTCTTCTCCCTCCCTTATAACTCTTGTCTAGCTTTCTTTCCTTTACTATTGACTTTCACTCCAATTCACATATATGTATAAACAACTATGAGAGAGAACATGCCTAAATTTGGGTTTTTGGGCCTGAGTTATCTAACTTAGTATATTTCCCTGATTATGAACTTGTGTTGTCATGACATATGCTTTTTGTACTGTATGTAGTTTTCTCTAAAATTTCAAGGACTGGTTTTTAAGCTTTTTACCAGCCTTTGAATTTGGTTATCGTCCTTCTTACTTTGCCTTCAGTGGCTTCTGCCTTTCTTCCTGTGCTACTGAGAAACATCTGTCCCTTCTGTGAGGATGACTCTCATGAGATGGTCATGTGGCAGAGACTGAAGCCTGCTGGATGTTTTCTGAAGCTGAAGCTATCCCCATTTATCCCGAAGCAAAGCACAGCTTTGAAATATCAAGTTTTCCTGCAATACTGACTTCCAACTGACTGAGAGAAGGGAAGAGAGATGAAAAAATGGTACATGTAGAGGTACTTTGTAGCCATAAAAATGTAAGAAGGAAACATAAGTTGAATTTATTGGAATTAGAATTGCTTTAAGAAAGAACCGAATCACCGTAGTCCCTGAAGTATTTCCTTTTTATTCAAAAATTCTTGAGATGGAAAACAAATTAAAAACAGAAAGTAATACTTTAAATTATACTACCTGGAATCATACTTAGATATATTGAGCATTGTATGCATGAAAAGAATTCTACACATTAATCTAAGCTCTACTTAGATTCGTACGTAATAAGAAATTTAAAATACACCAATAAGTTTTTGAGGTAAGTAGGTAAATTGGATCTCTATGAATCAACATTTAGTCATGATTTGTGATTTCATAATTAGTCTTCTTAAAATTTAATTACAGGAAAGTATTTACATGCACATGTAAATAGCCCCTGACCGAGAGCTGATGGCGCAAAGATCCAGAAGATTATTTTTTCCAGCCAAGAGCTTGCAACAACAAAAACCTTCTAGCAACCAAAATTAATTTAGAAATCTATTTTCTGGAAGATCTGTTTTGCTTATTAGATTGAAAATGTTTTGATGGCAAACTGGAAAAAAATGCAATTTTCTAAATCAGTGTTTTCCTAGTACTATGAACACTTAAGATGAGATAATTCCTTGCTTAAGAAATGGCCCTGGGCAATGCCAAGCAGCACCCCTACACTCCATCCACACAATGTAGAATCACCTCCCCAAGTTATGACAACCAAACTATTTCTTGATGTTGCCAAGTGTTTCCCAGTTAGACGCTGAGTGTCCTAAGTAACATATTAGACATTTATAACTATTGTAGCCCTTGGTTAAAGAAAAGGTGAGGAGAAATGTAATAATCTTCTCAGTGACCCAGAAGAGATACAAACTCAAACTGCGGAGAGGAGCAGGCTTAGGCTCACCCGAGTATTCAGACTAAAGTGACACTGTTTTCAACTGTTGGTTTTCTTCCATATATAACTTGAAGAAAAAATACTGAATATCAATGTGCCAAATGTTCCCAGACCTGGGCTTGTCAGGCCCTTATTGGGAGAAAGCAGAGACCACTTATATACAGTATAGACAGTTGTCCCAAGAATGCTAAACACATGGTGATATGGAAGAGACAAGCAAGTCAAGAAAGGCTCTCTGTGTAATAATGGCACTAATCCTAGGAGAGTATCAAGGGCTTACTGATTGGCTAAGAGGTCCAATTAGTGACAAGAACCCTTTACTGGAACTGGGATCCATGGCAAAATCCTATGGGGACCAAGAATTTGGGCTCCTAGGGGAAATTCCCACTACCAGAGAGCTACAGAGAGGCTACACCCACTAGAAGCTAGCCAACCTAGCAATGTTGTCTCATTTAACCTATATTGCTCTCACTCTCCAATGGAGACTAAATTTTTCAGGAAGCCGGGGACAACTCACTTCCACTAACAAGACATTGGATGATGGCTGACATCTTGGCAGGAGACAAACCACACCTAGCCTTCACACAGGGCCCAAATGAAACCTAGGAGAATGTGACAAACAGGAGACCAATCGCCACAGCAAGTCTGAGAACCATGAAAGGTCAATGGAGACATACCAACAATACCCAACACAACCCAGGGCAAAGATCCAGAGATACTTAAGATCTCAACAATAAAGCAGACTCAAAACTCACCCATCATGACTCAGGGAACTGAGTGGGAGAGGGGATGGAAAGAATGTAAGAGCCATGGTGGGGGAGAATATCCAGAGACATTGTCCCCCTCAGCAACAATACACAAAGGAGGAAGAAAAAACAAAAGAGATGTCTGCCTCTGGTGAAGTTCATACCCCTATCCTATGGACAGATCCAGTATGAGCACCGAGGAAGTACCCCAGTGGGTAGGGAACAGAGAGGAGGGAAATGGGGACACATTCACAGGAGTTGCTCATAGAATGTATATACTCAATAAAGATATTAATTACAAAAATAAAAAGGAAAGTCTCACGGACTTTTAGCCTTAGATAAGGAGAGGCAATGTGTTAAAAGCACCTTAGAAACAGACCTATGCAGGCAAATCACCCTTCCTCTTGTGGTTTTTCCTCTACTGATATGGGTTTGAGGCAACTTCCAAAGTGAAAAAAAAAATACAGTGTTTAAGACATTTGATTAATTGTGCTGCTTGAAATTTAAGAAATAAAAGAACATGAAAACCAGAGGGGAATGTAGTTATGGTAATAAAGAGAAGAGGGGAGAAGAGGAAAGAGGAGGGGTGGGGTTATAGTTTCCTTGCAACAAAGAACCCAACCAAAAAGCAGCTGATTGGAGGAGAGTTTATTTTGGCTAAGGACTTCCAGGGGAAGCTTCATAATAAACAGAGGGTGGACATCACATCCACCACAGCACTGCACAGACTAGCAGGAAGGTGTGCCAATCACTGGCAAGGGGAAGCTGACTATAAAACCCATAAAAGCTCACCCCCAACAGCACAGCTCCAACAAGTTTCCAGTTCCAAAATTGCCATCAGCTGGAGATCAAGCATTCAGAACACTTATCTTTGTTGGGATGAACTGGATCAAATCATCACAGGAGGGAAATGGGAGGAAAGAGGGAGGGGAAGAGAAGGGAAAAAGAAGGGAAGAAGCGAGCACTTACAAGTATCTGGTGTTGCTCTTGGGAGCAGGAGAGCAGATGCCTCTGTAAGAATGGTCTCAGTGAATCCTCACCACAAGGTGCTATGGCTTCTTGTCACAGAAGGGCACCAGAGGGGAGTCACAATGCACTTCACAGCACACAGCTAGCAAATGACGCCAGAAGTGCTAAGACTCCAGGGTCCTTAGCCACCACAGGTGGTACTTTGGTGGACTCCAATCCTGAGAGCCAGATATGTTCTGTATGGCCAGTTACTGCTGACATTATGCAAATATTATGCATCTTTTGATAAGAAGGCACAAGAAGAAGCACCCAACTGGGTTCTGTTGATAAAGGCTATTGTCTTCAATAAATGTTATAATGTCCCTCCGTTGGTTCCAAATACTCTAGTCCAGGGAAATTAAATGCATCATTCTACAAGAAAGATTAAAAGCAAATGTGATTGTCAAGAATTAGAGAAAAACCATGAATTTCTTAGTCTACACATTCCTAAAACTTAAGGCAAAAACAATTTATGTTCAACTAAG